>QGMI01000258.1:0-42260 GCA_007821535.1 Lachnellula occidentalis | reverse complement strand
CTTATTTCCTTTCTATTTTTACTACTTTTACCTACTTTTACTACCTTCTTTTACTTATACTAATACTACTACAGTTTTATAGTACTGCTTTTATCATATATTTAGCTTCTAAGCTAGGGAGAGTAGATACTAGCATACTATTAGGCATGCTTTTATATATATAATCACTTAGCATTCCTCTATTTCCATTTAAGGAGAGTGTTAAGTTAGGAAATGGCTACGCTAGAATGCATAAGAGCTAGTCACGTGATATGTCACGTGACTTAGGTTCGCACTAAGCGAAGCCTCTATCTATAGTCTCATCTACATGTTCTCTACACTTAGACTCCTTAATACAATTAGTATATATACTCAGATACCCTATAGTAATTCTAATATTTCTCTTACTTTAAGATCTTTTAGACTTTTAAGGCTAAGGGTTTCCTACCTTTAAAGTTGCAAATAAAGCCTACTATATTAAAGCTATCTATATAGAATTTGGACTTTTCTTTAATAGTAGTTCCTACTTGCTTTAAGACTTTAAGTAATCTATTAATATTATAGATATACTTAAACATAAATCGCCTTATGCCTAGGAATTATAAGATTTCCTCTCTATTATAGTTAGTATAAGGTCCTTTAATACTTATATTATCTATAAAGGGAATTGCTATAGTTAGTATAAGCTTATTAAAGATAAATATTATAGTCTATATAAACTAGGCTATAGAATTCGTTACTCCTATTAGTAGTCTAGTATTTTAGACTAGTCTAATAGGCGTGAAGAATACTATCATATTTTAACTCTTCTTATATAATACTTAATTGTTATACCTAAAGAATATATTAATTAGTATTACCTATATATATCTTATAAATGCTTTTAAATATTTATTAATAAAAGGAAGTAAATTAGCGTCTTATATTATTACTACGTTTAACTTTATTATAAAGTTGATTAATTAGTAGGTTTTAGGTTACTTCTTTATAACTAAGAACTATAGGTTTTAGTATAGTTTATTATAATACTTAATCACGCCTTATTTTAAGCGTTCTTATAGCATTTAGATTACTATTAGCAATAGTACTTAGGGACATAGAAAGTTAATAGCCTGCTAAGCTTTATACTTAATAACATTTAGTATAATAGGTAGTAAAACGTCCTTATAGAAGACTCTGCATTAGGTCTAGTTAAAGGCAATTGCCTTTTCTTATACTACTAGTACTTCTTTTAGATATCTTCACTTAATAGGTCATAGTCCTTATATAATATCTAGTCTTTTTAGATTCTTTTTAGTTAATCGCAATCTCTTAGAAATGTTTATAAATTAAAGAATTATATAGTCCTTAAATTTCCTAATATGCTCTTAAAGAGTATTACGCGCCTTTAACTATTTATACTAGTCTTTTCTTTTACTAGGCACTTTCCTATTACCTTAGTCTTAATTAATAGGCTTAACCTTCTTATCTTTAGTCTTATATATAGTATTAACCTTAGTAGTTATTTATTAGAACTATTACTTAGGCTTATATTTTATAGCGATTCTATTCACTTTAGCTTCTAGAAGTCTATTCTTATAGATTATCTCTTTATTAATAATCCTCCTATAATATAGCTTATTAAAGAAGACACCTTCCTATATAAGGTCTACTACTATCTCTATAAAATTAAAAATGCTTTTAATCTAATCTTATCCTTTTACAAGCTATAGATCAGGTTGCTACTAGCTTATAGAATTCTATAGCACTAGGTTTATTATGATTCTAAATTAGCAATTCTAATTAAATAGGCACTATTTACAAACCGTCCCTATAGGCATAAATAGGGCCTTAGGATAGTATTATTATAGATATCTATTAATTTATTCCTAGCTAGTAATAGAGAAGATATTAATATCTTATCTTTTATAGGCTACTAAGGCATTCTTATACTTATTATATAAAGTCTCTAACTTTTCCTTAATCTTTATAGCTTAATCTAGTACCTATTTAGTAGTATTATTATAAAGTTCTTAGATAATTTAATCTAAAAACCTTACTTCTTTATCATATATTTAATAGTAAGTAAAGTACCTATATTCCTTATCTAGCTTAAATTGCCTATATAGTTAGTCGACTTCTATAGCGTTTAGATAATTGACTTTTATATTAGCAACTCTAGTACTAGTATTATCCTAATAGCTAAAGTTATTATCTAATTGCTAATCTAAGTTAGATTCCTTAGATTTGCTAGGCGATATGATTATTCTAAATAAGTCCTTACCTTTCTTAGGCTCTATCGCCTTATTAGTAATAAATTAGGTAATGTCTTCTAGTTTAAGATCAACTAGTAAACCTATAATAGGTCCGCCTATACTATCCTAGGGATAGTAAAAGCTTACCCTAGCTTATTTAAAGAAAGGCATTCTTAAGATAACCTTTTTACTTTTATAAAGAATAATATAAAACTAGGAACATATAACTACATTCCTAATTATTATTATGATATTATTTATAAATCTTAAGAATCTGCTTTAACTTCTTATAATACTAGTTATCTATATTTTATAATCTAAGATAAAGGTGACTTAAGCCTTAAATGTAGTAGTAGCGCTTATCATATTAACTTTAGTTCTACTATCTAAGGTTATATAGTAATCTATTACTTTATTCTATCCTTTAATAGTAATCATTACCTTTAGTATAAGAGAGATATAGTAAGCAAATTTTATAAATTCTATTAAATTAACTTCTATAGATTCTACTTCCTAATAGGTGAAATTCTTAATCCTAACTAGTCTTATTAGTTTCTTATAGTAGGTAAAGTTTAGGATATTAGCCTTAATAGGTATCTTCCTTATTTTCTATTTTTATCTTCCCTTCTACTAAGCTTTTATCTAGCATTCTCTTATCTATTAGACCTAATTCTATAATAAGATTTCTAATATTAATACCTAATTCTAATAGTCTAATAGGCATTTGTATCTAGGCTTTAAATAATAACTCTTCTATAATCCTTATAGCTTTTAGCGCCTTTTATACCTTAGCTTATTTTATAGTATAACTTGCTTTTAAAACTTCTAATTATTTATCTCCTTTATTATCTACTATTTATATATTAGATAAGTCATTTACTTCCTTATCCTTTATAAAACGCTTTTCTTTTCTAGGTTTAATAGATACTACTACTAGCTTAGGTTTTGCTCATAGTAGTCTATTATCTAGTATGTTAATAATAATACTATTTTACAGCTTAGGCTTAGGTTTAGGCGACTTTATTCTAGCTAGCTAGGCCTATTCTTATAGCTTCTCCTAAAGAGTCTTATTTAGCTTCTAGAGCTTCTTCTTTTAAATTGTTTTGCTTAGAACTAGCTTTACTACTATTCTCCTTTCTATTAAAAGATTTTAGATTTTAGTAGTACTTTCCTCTATTAAGATCTAGGTTTCTAATACTCCTTTATTTTTAGGGACCTCTTATACTTTAATGTTTATAACCTTTATTATAACTTCCTTACTAAATAGTACTACTTAAGCCGCCTTCTAAGTATTAGCAATACTGCCTATAGACTTGTCATCTATGCCTAATCTTATAAGTACTTAGAAGTACTATAATTAATTAAGATTAAGCTAGATTGGTTTTAAATTAGCTTTATCCTTAAGCTATAGTCTAAGATAGATTTCTACTATATTAGAAAGATCCTTAAAGTCCTTCTTCTTTTTATAGATAATTCCTAATCTATAGAATACCTAGTAGTCCTAGTATTAGTTCTACTATTAATGCTTTAGCTAGGGTTATATTTCTAGTAAAATTTTATTTAGATACTATTAATATTTAGCAAAATCCGCTTTCTATACATAGCCTACTTATACTAGTACTACTAGCATATTAGATATACTTTCCTTTAAAGTATTAAGTAGAAGCTTATTAATTTTAACTATTATAGGCTACTTATAGATTTAATCTATAATCATTTAGTTAATATAGAGCAATTTAAGCCTATTTATAATATCTTTTAGCTCCTTTTTAGAAACGCTATCTATTAACTAGTTTTATAGTTATCTATCATCTTATAGTATATTATAAGATAGTACTAGACCTTTCAATTTCTTAGTTTCTTTTAGTCTATATAGAATTGATTAGACTAGCAAGTAAATTAAAGCTGCCTCTTTACTTAACTAGTATAGCAATGTTATTATTAACTACTTATCTAGATATTAACTAATTTCCTTAATACTAGTAACGTCCTTCTTAATATAATTATATACCTATTTAAATTCCTATATATGTTTTTAATTATATTTAAGTTTCTTATAAGTATATTTTATTACTTTATCTTAAAGGTTTTATAAAAGTCTTTAAAGGAACTTTATTATTATTTAATAGTTAGTTAACTTAACTTTTTAAAGTAATCTTATAATTATATTATTAAATTCTTAGTAGTAAGTCTAGATCTATATCTTTAAAATAGTCTTTATTATTTCTTAAAAGGTTTAAATAACTTAGTCTAGATAACTAATAGTATACTTTATCTAATTAGTATTATTAGCTTAATGCTCTTTATAAAAGATTTCCTAGAAGTTTTTCTAGCTCTTTATTGTCTTAGCAAGTCGCTTTACATTTTAAGCGATTTAGGAATCTATATATTAAATAGCCTAGTTAATCTTCTTATTAGAATGCTTAACTTTATAAGTCTTAAAGCATTATTTTAAAGTCTTAAAGTATTCTATGATATTAGTTCTATTAAAAGAGGGTGCATTATAAGTCTCTTTAATTAGTATTAGGTTTTAAAAGGTGAGCTATAAGAAGCTCTTCTTATAGTAAGACCTCTTTGATTTAGACTTAGACTTTTAAGTTTTCTTTATAGCCTTATTACTTAACTTAGTATCTAATGTTAACTCTTTATTAGATAAAGAGTACTCTAAAGATAAGAAGAAAGATAATAAATCGTCTGATAATAATAGAATTAGTACTACTTTTAACTTTTTTAGCTTTTTATCCTTCTTCTTCTTCTTTAAAGAGTCTTTCTTAAAAGACTTCTTTTTAGAGGCATCTTTAATAAAATTATTATTAATAATAAAAGGCTTAATTTGCTTTAGAAATCTATCTAGACTATATCCTCCTATTATAAAGATATTACTAGAGTAGCTTTTAAGTCTGCTAAGTTTATCTAATATGATAGTTAGTACCTTTAAAGAAGTAGTACTATTTATCTTCTTCTTAGGTTTAGTATACTACTTCTACTTTGCTTTTATAGCTAGCTTCTTTCTTTCCTTTCTTATTAGAAGCTTTTCTAGCTTAAGGTTAGGCGAAGATACTATATCTCTTAAAGAAGTACTTAGGGCCTTGTCTTTTACTTCTTATTAATTACTAGTAATAGCTTTTACTAAAATGGTTAGCGTTTTATCTTTTACTAGGCTAACTCTACTAGTTGTAAGGTCTAATATAGGCATTATCTAGGCGAACCTAGTAGAGGTTTATAGGTTGAATAAGGACATATTAATAGTAAGTAATATGCTAGTAGTAAAGTAATATTGCTTTAAAAGAGACTAGGATAAAAATAAACTAATGTCAATTTCTAAGATTTTTAGGTAAAGAGTAAAATTAAAATTTAGACTTAAAAACAAGATGTAGGGCATCTAAATAACCTTTAAATTTTAGCGTTAGGTACTAAAAATCCTTTATACACTTTTATAATATCTAATACATACGCTTAAAACTTTCTTTTTCTCTAATAATTAAGATATAAGAACTACTTCTAAAAGACTTTATAATCATATGACCTAGCAAAATAAGAAATCGCCCTCTTAGATTTTAAAGTACTAGCCTTATAATTATTTCTAATAGACCTATTCTTTCTTCTTATAATTTCTAGCTTCTAAGTAATTAGCTAAAACGCCTTTATAATCAGCTTACTTTAATATAATAGCTTAAACTGCTTAGTTATAGTCTAAACTCAAATTGTATTAAGATATTGCTAATCCTAATAAAAACGCAATTATAACCTTTCCCTAGTTACTAAAAACCGGTTTCTATAAGTAAAGAGTATTAAACTAATAGGTCTTAGCTAGCATAATCCTTATAGTTTGTCATTGCTATCATTTATAGATATTAATATTAAATAGGTAGCATTTTCAATTGAAAATAGTACCGCGTTCTATGTAGTTGCTATAGCAACGCTTTATAATTCATCTTATAATTGAAAACTTCTAAAAACTTTAACTTCTAGTTTATTAGATAGTTATAATAAAGGCTTCCTATTCCCCTTTTTAGTTAATAGTATTTAAATGTATCTTATAAGCCTTAGAGTATGCCTTGCCCCTTATAGTAATTACTAATTTATTAAGGGGTAACATAACTATAAACTCTATAGCTAGGATCTGACTTATAGAACACTTATAATTAATAAGTAAAATAATAAGAGGTTGTAATAAATGTATTATAGAATGGATAGTATTCTAAGTGAGTAGAGAAACCCCATTTTATAAGGCTTCCCCTAGCTTAGGCACCTGACTATTTATCACGTGGTGGCGCATCGCAACCCCACGATAGTATATGTAAACAAAACGCAGAAATGGATGGAGACATATGAAGATATATCAGGGATGAAAGATCTTTTCAAATATCACAATATTCACCAGTAAGTGGTAGATTTGAACTTTCAAGTTGTGAATCGGAATAGGTCTTTTACCGGCCTAATAGTAGAAAGTATCTATCTTGAGTATTTGCAGGAACTGTGTCCATCATAAAGATCTATCTTCTTGCTACTAACTGGGATCTTTCTTATACCAAGCATAATACTAAAGTATATTAACAACTATCACCTCTTCCCCCCTACACCGAAGAATCCAACGCACTTTGAACCCCCAAATCAAAAAGGCATCCGGCTTCTCAAAATGTCTGTCATCTAAGTCACAGAGACTGAAGTGGCGTGTGAGGCATGAGGAGTTGAAGTATGGGTTGGGATATGGTGTCTAACTTCGCAGCGGCCGCAAGAAGAATTGTGGTTCTTGAAAAATCAAAAGGCTTGGGTTGTTGCTAAGATGATAACCAAAATGGGATTGGTCTAGGAAGAAAAAATTGAAAACAAGAAGCAGATGCAACTCGCGAGTGTGGAATGCGCTTTCATGTTCTGAGTTATGAAATCGCTATAGCTAAGGATTCAAAGAGGCTAATCAAAGTTGTGTTCAAGACTTGCCAGTTGAAAAGAAGACGGAAGGCTATATTGTGTAGACGAAAGTAGCATTAGCCACCAACTAGCCCTCGGGATGCAACGTTTTGCTGAAATCGATATACCTCCCAAGTCTGACAGTCAGCATAGTTCTGAACAAGTACAACTAGATGTTTCATACATGACAATAAATACATAACACTTCCCCCCAAACGTGGAATCTGGTCTAGCCTCTGGCATTCCCACAATATCGTGGAAATCGCTATCTTGAACCTCATCCCAGCTCTTCATAGAGTCAATCTCTGCCATTATAAGCCCAACGTCAAAAGCTTCCGATACCTCGACATGAACCTCACTAGGCTTCAAGGACGGCAGAAGCTCCTGCAGCGGCCTCGACACCAAGCCTAGTCTATAACCGGTCCTCATCGTAGGATGCTGTAGATAGCCGTGACGCCTAGTCGGTCATACCTCCGGTGTACCGTATATGATTGATCGTGCTTCATCACCGTGAACAGCACCCCCTCGTCATCGCCACGGGACTTCCGTTTCGTGATCTGCAGACTCGAACCGGGCTGGATTGTGTATTCCACACTTTGTGGGGCTCAAGACGACCGGCCGTGTGGGAGGACTTTGTAATTCTTGTCGTTTTCTGAGAGATCGTATGAGAACCCGAGGATGGATACCTCGGTTTCGATGTATCGCTTGTTGTCGTTGCTGAGTCTAGCTTTTTTTTTGGAATGAACGCTAATGTAAACAGGCTCGATTAGAACTGCACTTATTAAAGGAAGAGGGAAAGATTACATGATAGACATCTTGATAGGTTGAAATGAGAATCTGTCAAGTAGCTAGAGTCTCTTACAGAATCAGGCTGGGACGCAGCGAATTGTTTTAATCATCTTAGTGTAGACGAGGTCATATCTTGCAGTTGATTGTTTATGAGTTAGATACTCGGGAAGATACGTCGTGTAGTCGGCCAACTAATTATTCACATCAAGCTCGCAGCTTAGTGCTTTTGATGGTTAGTTAACTGCTAACTTTTCGTCTGAACCATAACTGTCCCGATAAGAATAAGGCCAAACTAGGTATATTTGCTTAACTAGTTAAAGAACTAATAGTTCTATGCTAGCGCCAAACTAGCCGTTTGCCCCATAATTAAAGTAACCGTAGGGGTAAAAGTGGATTGAGTAATTATGATTTATAATTCATAAATTATAAAAAATAGTCAAGGCCTAAAATACTAAAAAGTAGGTATGCTCTAATGCAAATAATCATGCTATAAAGAGAAAGAAGAAAAGGAGAGAAAATAAAGGAAGTAAAAAATTAGAATGGATTTTACTGAACTTTACCGGATTTTACCAGATTTTAGTCCTAAAAGTAGGAGTTACTATAGCTTTTTTAGCACCTAGAGGGGGGATTAGGGGGTCTTCAGGGGCTTCTATCGGCGCTAGCCAGTTTAGGCAGTTAACTAACCAGTTAAGGAAATATAAGTAGTTAGTTCGTGGTTCTTAGATATTATCAAAACCGCAGTTAAAGTTTATCTAGTTAACTGCCGTGGTTCGGTTTTCGAACTAACCATCGAGAGCGCTGAGCTCGCTTAAGCCCGACTGTGGTGGCAGAATGATGAAAACATGCAAAGGGAATAGAGATCAACAAATTAGATTCCAACACACTGCTTCAGCAAGATAAAAGGTTGGTACTTTGACAGTAATTTTACGTCATGAGTCATGACAGTGTTTTGGCATCTTTACGGCTTCATCTCAAGATGGTGAAGCCTCCATTATCCTCCCCCGCGCGCGAGTGCTCTGGAGAGCTCTGCGGTGCCATTGACCAGGTATAACGACTAAATCGACCATAAAAGGAGTGAAGTGGAGCTTAGAATGGCCGTATTGTTTGAGAATCTGAGGTGGGCAGAAGCCCTGACTACGTAGACACAGTTTGTATGTTCACTAGGTTCTGGTGGTTGGATTTAGCTGCTTACATAAGCGTGGTGGACCTTAAAACTCTTTACCCGCTTCTGTCCTTACAATATACACAACACAATATATGACTATCAACTCTCATCCTAGCGTCAATCCTCTATTCCATCATCTTTCGTATTCTAGCAACGTGGTGGTTGGGAGTGAACCACATAAGCTTCGGTCACATATTTCAACACCCACGCAATCCCAACTCCACAGACAAATGAAACCTGGATCTATCAACAGAGAAGCCTCCAAACTGGTCTAATAAGGCGATACCTAGTGATGGGATCTCATGGACCCCAAGGCAGAGCATCGCCGTCCTCCGAGCTTTCTGAAAGCATATTTGCAAGCGCAGCATATCTCTATGATCCGTCAGCGAAGACTCTCAGTAAAGGGCAAAACCCAGCTTACAAGAAATACGGTTCTGTCAGGGGCGTTAGGTATACATCATCCCGACGTATTTAACTAAATGCAGGTCTCAGGAGACTTGTCATGCTTCAACCGACGGCTCGGATTGGTGGCCAAGTGACTCCTTTCTTCGGCTTGTAGTTTGGCGTTCCCATCTTCCTCAGCACTAGATCCTTGGGGTCGTTACTGATTTGGGCTTTCGACAGTGTCTTCGATGCTGGCCGGTTTGGAGGAGAGTCCGAGAACGAAATTCGCTTCCCATGCACCATCGGGGTTCCAAGACCAGTGGGTGTTGACTGCGAGCGTTCGCTTGGTGGTTTCTGTTCTCGCGGTACTGGCTTGAGCATGTATTCTTTGTCCTCTTCAGCCTTGCGCAAGTACATTTTCAGTTGCTGAAACAGCCATGCGGCGTCGATGCGTTGTCTCGACTCGATAATCAGGAGCTCCTTCATTGTCAAATCAAGAAGGTCGTGGATTAGCTGTGAGCATCGCTCGTGGCAGTGAAGTTGATCAATCCAAGTGACAACTTCATCTCGAACAGTGGCACCTGTTCCCTCTTTGTCCATGGTGAAGAATCTGTCATCGTTCACTCCCGTAGTTAGCGAGTCGTGTCCGCGGAAGTCAGAGAACCCGTCTATATCATCGCAGCCTCTCAGAAGCCAGGTGATGAATTCTAGATACAAACAGCCAAGACTCCATATATCATAAGCGCGTGAGACTGGATGGCGAAGCCTGCATTCAGGTGGCTCATATGTTGGAGAGGAGAAGACGTTTTCAGGTGGAACCTTAGAACGCGAGTCCCGGCCGTGAAATCGTCCCAAGCCAAAGTCCGCGATTTGCAAAACGCCCATCGCATCTTTGGTCTCGCGGCTTTGTTTGAACCACAACACATTCTCTGGCTTGATATCCCCATGTCGCCCGTACAATTCTTCGCCCCTGCGAACACTCAATTTTACGTCCTCTTTGAGTCTCGTTTCCCCAGCGCCGGGAACGTTCAACGGGATGGTAGTCCGAAAGTTATGGATTAGATTCAAGGCGTTTGCAATTCCAGTCATCTGTCTCATGGACCATAAAACGGTCGCTTCGTCAAAGCTGGGTGTAGGCCGCTCCTCCCAATACGTCCTCAGGTTTGCATTCGCGTATGGGAACATCAAGTGATATTTTCCCTCCATCTTGTATGTAGCAAGGAGTTTGATGAGATGGGGATGTGGTGGATTCTTGCTGCCAAGCGCCTTAAGAATAGACACTTCCTTCTGAAATTCAGTCTCGTCGGGCGAGAACAGCTGTTTCACAGCAACAAGTGGTTCAGTATCCTACAGTGGTTAGAGCACTGCAAGTGCAACGAAGGAGTCTTTCCTTACCTCACACCCATAGGGTTCCCAAAATTCATGGTGAGCAGGATGTATCCGGACTGGAAAAACCTCGCTGTACCCGCCTTGCTTTGCCTGCTGTGTTTCAAAGGACTTGATCTTTATGAATGGAAGGATGGCGTTTTCGTCCAAATTATAATGCTCCTTGTCTTGAAAGACAGGCGCGGTCATCCAGTATTGTACGCGATTGAAGTCCTCGAGTTCTTCGTCATTCCATTCTTCGAATGTCTTAATCCGCTCACCGGTTCGACGATGCAGAGCAAATGAATTTGATCCCTCAGACGCCCTCACTAGTGGTAAGTCCTGATCCGTTATTCCCTCCTGGAGAAGTGTGCATATATCAGCGCCCTTTCGAATATATGCTAGAGTTGCACATAGTTGTTTGGCGCGTTGGCGGGCATCCTCCGCAAAGCTATGAGCTACATCTTCTCCAATGTTTGGGTTTCTTGCTTGTATATCCTTCGCGATCGCATGCTTTGTTAACAGTTCGTGTTGCGCAGCTCTTGGAACGAAGAAGTTTTGGGAACGCTTGGGGCATTCTTTGCGGGCGAGGCGCAATCGCGCCTTGAGGGATTCGACATCAGTCGTGGACCTTTTGCTGTCTGACCGACTGCGCTGCGATGAGGTTTCAGAATTTCGTAGAGATGACTCTTCTGCAACCAACGAGTTGGGCGATAGAGCTAAGTTTTCTTTGAGTGGGGTAGGAACAGGTTCTGTTGGTTTGCGAATCGCGATCTTGGGAGTCGAGGGTTTAGGCGGATGGATTGGCGTCAAAGCAGGGTCATGGCTGCTGGAAGCCGGCGGGGTCTGTCTCTTTGGGCAATTGTCAACACATGTCTTGCTTTCGTACGGTCTCAGAAATTTACTCCTTGCTGCTGCTTCACTTTCCCTTCCGTTTCTGCTGTTCCCGGGTTCTTTTGCCATGGGGGAAATATGCTGGTAAACGGTTGCACAAAGCACTTGAGCGCGGTGGGAACCATTGGGACGGATGCTTTGAACCTGGTAGCTCAGGTCTTGTAGCAATACATAAATGGCGGCATCCTGTTTGTTATTAAATACAGCGCTATGAGTACAGGGGTGTCGCATTCGGTATACAGAAACGAATGCCCCCTCTCCTTGCGACACATTTCTGATCATGGTTGCAATAGTCGCGAGGCTCGAAGACTTTGGATGTTCAGCACACCGCACAGCCCCAAGCCCATACACACTGGATGCACAGCGCATAAGCCCAATGGCTTTCGCTTTACCATAGGCACAATCGGCAATAAACCCCCATTAGGTCACCGTTGCTGAGGCTCAATTAAATGTATCGCGCATTTTATTGGTGCACCTTTTATGACACGGCAGCGAAGTTGGCAAGGATTTAAGTAATTGCGGCTTATTACGCCCCATGGACACCCTATCTAGGAAGTTCTAGAGGCCTTGTGGGGTGCCCCGCATGAAGCCTGAACCCAGCCACTTTCCTCTTTACACCCATTCAGTATAACACTTCCACTATAGCCACAGTATTATTATCTTCAGCTCAAAACCCACAGCCTCATTATCCCAGTTTTGTGGACGGTGTAGTGGTGGACCAAGAGCCAATGGCCGAATCGTGAAAGGATGCAGGAGAAAATGGAGGTGTTTGCGGCGAACTAAGTCCAGTCTCGATGTCAGATAGGGGCTGTTTCGTCTTCTTGAACGACAGGAAAGACCGGAAGCTATTTTGGCGTTCATGTCTCTGCAGAGGCTGTGAGGAAGGAGGTGCGGGTGTGACTTGTGTAAAAAAGTGTAGCCAGGTCCACCAAAGCATAACTGTGAAAATGGTCAAGGGAATCGCGATAGCAGCAAGCAGCCATGCATTGCTTGTCAAAGTCATATGACCACTATCATTTGTCTGAACAAACTGGGTGGAGAAGAAGTTCTGTTCAAGTTAGCAATACTGGTCTCTGAAGTGTTGAGCTGCCTACTTACTGCCACGATTGTTGTGGGCAAATAGATGAGGGTGATGACAGTCAGGATCTTGACCGCTGCAGCATCTTTTGTGCTTTTCTCCTAGAGTACTGTAAGTCAAAAGTAGTAGGGACTTGAGCTGTTATACTCACTGCGAGTTCTCGCATTAAAGTGCTCTCTGCTTGCGACTCTTTCGTGAGATCTTTCAGAGCGACTGCTTCCTCATAGCTCAGTAGATCGGAAATCTATAAGGAAGTCAATCATTATTCACCGTGGAGGTTGTGCAAAAGGCCTACCAGCTGGGCAGTAGAACGTGCTGTTTTCTTTAAGATATTGGCTCTTTGGGCGAGAATCTCCGCTTCTCTGACATACTCGTCGAATTCTTCCAAGAACTCTTCAATGTGGCATTTTTCGTCGTCTCCTACTCTTTCATTGCATTTCCGGCACTGCTCCTGGATCCTCTTTATTGTATTTAACATAGTCGGTAATATGACATCCAAGTCGATGATTGAATCCTCTATGATTTTCAAATCTTGGCGGTCTCCGAAGTTGATGGTAAGATCTAGAGGAGAGAGGTTCTCTTTTTTAGATCCAACGTCTGCAATAACAATTCGGTCCGACTAGGGTTTCAAAGTCAGAGACTCACTCTACAAAAAGCAAATGCTATCCTACCTGCTTCTTCAGCTGTTTTTCTAAACTTGCCATATAATCTGGCCAGCCTTTAAAGCTGTCCGCAAAGAGCAGTCTCTGGATATTCCATGGCGAAACATAATATTCATCTTCAAGGCTTCGCTTGATTGCTCCTGCTAGCTGAGTCTCTACGTTCTTAGAAGGTGCAATCAGTAAGAAGGTAGATCTCGATTCTCTGTTAGGGAGTCTTTGTTTTGCTGTTGAAGAATGAAGCTGGAGATAGACTGCAGTTTGACGTATTGACCATTCATTTTGGCCCTCCTCGTCACCGCGCCCATTCATCTCCGCCCTGCGAATTACATAAGCAGATTCTATGTTAATTTATTTCTTAGCAATTTATTCCACTTTGAGGTTCGGAACGTTTTCTGAGACCAGAAGTACACGAACCGTAAGTGTCTTCAGCTCCTTGAGAACCCCTACGTCGTCTCCCTCTGAAGCCAGGGAATTCGAACTCGTTTTCAAGTATTTTCCGACCAAACGTAAAAATATACTTCCAGAAAGGTGGAAATACTCTATAGGCATCCATGAAGCCTTCGAACAGTTCTCTTGAAATGTCTAAAGTTGTCCATGAGCGGGCTTGGCGAATAACAAAATATTTGAGTCGAATCGCTTAAGTCCTGCGAGAGAATTAATAAGGAGAGCTTGAAAGCTGATGCGAAATTTTACAAGATGATATTCTTGAATCAGTTGGTTAGATCTTACATTTTTCAAGGCTTCGATGTGGGACTTGTCTCTGACATTTTGGTCCCGAACAAAACATAAGTTGTCCGTTCCCTCTCCACCCTTATTTTTGTACATTCTACTAACTTGCAATTGGGCCTGCCCTTTTCTTTCCTTGAAGAGATCTGAAGCCTTCGTGTTGATACTTATTTGCAGGCTGTCAAGATCATCCATGCTGAGATAGGGAGACATGGTTTTCTATTGAGTTTTAGAATCCGAATGGAGCGCACCCAGTCTGATTGAGATGGCTTTGGATCGTAAAGACCAATTGAAATGTTGGACATCTAGCAATAACTACAAAGCCATCGTGAGATCGTGAAACTGTATAGTAGGGTGAAGTAGCAGGCTGCCGGGCGCAAAGTCTCGCTCCTCTAATGGTAACGCCACTAAAAGGCTCAAGTCAGCCCTCAGCACAGCCCACCTGCAGCCACCCAACCTGCAGGGCGACTTGACCACTCATCTTTCCCCGATTGCCTAGGGAGCTTAGGGGATGAAATATACATATTTGCAGGCGGTTTCTATCTCATCGCCGATGGCTTAAAGTACTCCCATCAAATCTCACGAAGCAGAGTTTAGCCATGCCACGAGAATGTATTATGCAGGGTCATCGCTCGCAGGTCATGGAAGTTTCTATAAATAATTGAAATTTGTCCTCCTTCGGCCACTCCAGAACTCCACATCGAATGCTAAGAATACATGCTCGTTAATCATAATGTCTGCCACTATTTCCTGTACGCCACAAGCACTCCAATAATACGTTAAAAGATTTCCCAGACACATGCTCGCAATCATATTGCCTCATTCACAGTGAACCATCAGCGTCTTTTTAGAACTCGACAGTCTTGTATTTGGTCCTGCAAGATGTTCAGCATCGGTCTATATGACTTTCAGATATATACGGGTGCGTACCTCCGTGAGGGCCATTCCGCTGAGATGATCCGAAGGATAGATCTTATACCGATTCAGTCGTAGCTGCCACATATGAGGGTTAGAAACAATTTGGATATTGTAGCGACAACACTACCTCGACCCTGAAGTTGTTCTTGCCTTCGGTGGAAGTACCATAGACATTTCTCAGAAGAACGACGAGTTTCCTTTGATCTAAGTACTGCCCTTCAATGACCTGGGGGTCTGACTTGTGGAGCGGACCATGGCTTGAGTGGCTGTGGCTCAAATGTGACGACATGGCCGAAAGAACTTTGACAGTGAGCAATGAAAATTGTAGAAGTGATGGAGATCAGGTTTGCATTAGCAAATGGATTATTGGAAAGAAAAGTAAAGCTTGCAGAAAGTAAGAGTATTGTGTTTGATAGATCCAAGTGTAAGCTAGAAGAAACATGCCAGATATAACATTGAGACAAGAGGCAGAATGTGTCAGAGAAGAAAAGAACCAACCAAGATGCTGGTGGACATCCAGGCTGAATCCCAAATGGGCGCTTTTTTCGACTCACAGCAGACAGTTGATAAGAAATCAGCCACGGGGCTCGCCGAGCGGCAGGTGCATGTTTATTGAAGTGAGTTACCAAGAGATATGATGTTGGGGTTCCATCCTATACGAGTCATCCACGCCTCAAGTCTGTATAAAGTAGTGTGCTCATACACACAGCGACGTTCAACGATACCACCCAAAACGGAGAATGCTTCAAGTCGAAACCAAGGATTTCATGCAGGTGGATCGACAAGGCAGATTTCAGCTTGTCGGGGCCAGAGTCGTGCGAAGGCTGGCAGGCTCAGCCACTCCACAAGTCCCAGAGTACGCATATCGTACACAGCCTCAGACAACAACAAGAATCTGCTAATAAGTCGCACAAGAATCTATCTCCTCCTGCAATTTGTTAGCATCCCAATACATGAAATCTCGCAGGATAAATCAAAAGAGCATGCCGCTGAACGATACGCACCATTGTCAACTCTCGAGGTACCTCCAAGGCGTATTTATTCCGTCGGACCTGTTGAACCACGACAGTTAGTCACTGCATGTTCGAAAAGCCCTATCACCGTGGGCCTGACCACCCGACATGGCCTGAATAGAGACAAGGCATTCTCTCGCTGAGCTTACCTTGACTGGGCAGTATTGGCCAGGAAAAAGCCTTGCCAGCAGTTCCTGGAGCACCTGGATCGTCTTGAAGTATCTGGTATTGATAACTTGCTGCATCTTGGCGTTTTTGGTGGAGGGGTATTGATTTGTCACAAGTCAAACTTTACGAGAATGATTTATCAAGTGATGAAGGATCGAGGTCCTACTGAGAGTGAGTAATATGAGCCTGGGAGTGAGTGAGGCTCTTGACGTGTTCACCTTGTTCAGTTGTTCAGTTTGGTCACAGGACTTTATCCCGACCCCGGGCAGCTTGGCCAATAAGTCATCAGTCAGTTATCAGCTGAGAAAAGGAAGCCAGCTGACTGTATAATTTACCCGGTTGAAGACGCTAGGCAGAAACAAGATGGGGAGTGAGGCTCCCATGGCACTTGAGCTTTTTCTGATATCAACTGGCTACGAGTACAGAAGATTTGCATTTGTTCATTCGGTTATTTTCTATGCATCCCAGAATCCAAAGATGGTAGAACGCAATATGAAATTCGGACACATTTCGCCTTCTATCAAAGCGAGTGCGGTCCTTTAGGGCCACATTCAAAATCACAACCCCTGCTTAAGCATGCCCTACGCCGCTGCCTAAGCCTCATGCTCGTCCTTACACCATGCTTAGGAATCCCCTTCTCTCTCTCTCTCTAGACTTCTCCACAATCCTCCGACTCCTGTCCACATCTCCCCGCCTCTTTGCAAGGCAACAAGCCCCCGACTCTCCAACACAATCAACTTTCCTTCCAAATCTCCCACCAAGTCTTCTTCATAGCCAACAGGGCGCAATTCCGTGCTCAGTCTCCCAGCGATCTCGTTCAGAAGCCATCGGCGGTATGTTGTCAGCGGCTCTGAACCCCAAAGCTCGTACCCCTTTATGCCCCAGTCTTCGCAAGCGCGCATAGTTAAGCGTTTGGATTTTATGTGCTTGCCGGCTATTCAATCCGGGGTTTTGTAGAGAAAGTCGGCTTTCTTCAAGCAACTTATGCTGAACTATCTATGCTAAATCTCTTCCTTCTTGGTTTGAGAGGCGTGAGTGAGCTTTCTTTTGGTCGGAGGGAAAGCGGGATTTCAGTTGAAGGGTATCGGTCTGTTGGCGGGAGACCAAGAACATATGTGTACTCTTCATATTGCGCATCATCTTCATTTTCTGCCTTGGGAGATCGTCATCTTCCGCAGGATCATCGCCGTAGTATGGATCCATGAGGCTGTCGTCTTCCCCTTCAATTCCCTGATCATCGTTACCATCGGCAGTATCTAGATCCGATCTATCAGTTTTTTTCGATACCGCTGGCACAAAAGATGGTGATGGAGGAGGCTCATAGCTGTACTCCGGTCGGTATTCTAGGAGAGATGGAATATCTAGCAATTCATAATCAAACGGCGCCACTCCGAACCCATCAGCACCCAATTCAGCGCCATTTGGCGACGTTTTCGAGGCATATCTCGAGCCTATAACACATTAAACGATAGCTGAAAGCCAGACACATCATGTTTCCGCTAGCAAAGACACCACAATACACGCTATCCCCTTGTCGAGGACAATAGGGGTGGTCGTCATACGGATCGCGAGCCGCCCACCTGCCATATAATAGTCAGCTTACGCCTCGAGGACAAAGATGCAAACAAGGACCTCGTAAGCCTGAAGCTGGCCACTCGTTCCTGTTGTAGGTATTGTCCGTGTTATCGATTTAGAAAAAAAGCCTTGCTTGAGAGAGGCCCATCAACACGTCGTGTGAGATTCTGTCCATGTAATAGGGTATGAATAAGTAATCTAGATATATAATGTTTGCTTGAGTAACGCCGATTCTCTGCAAAATATTTCCGAATTCGCTACTCATCGTTGTCCCGTTTTTTGTCAATTCATCCGGGCTAAAAGTCTTGAAATCATTGTGGTGAATGACTGCCACTTTGAGCTCCGTGCCTAGAGGCCTTTGTGGAGCACCAGGTCCATTGGCCGGTTTGCGTGAGTCCCGTATCCTTCTATTCGTACTTGTGTTTTCTGTCTACGGGCTTGCACTTCTTCCACGGCGACATCTACTAGGTTTCTGACGAAAGGTCCCGCGTCTCTTGCTCGAGTATAGACTATGCCTGTTCCGCGTCGAGTTTGCGCATCAGTTCGGTTCGAAAATCTGTATTCTTGTAGCACACAATACGGTCTTGATAACTGGCGACGGTTCCCTAAGTAAGTTTTGGAAACTCCGGGGGATATTGGGGTATAGGCTTGATCAAAGAAGTAAAGTCTACCAAGTGTAAGTTGACATTGGTACCCTCGCGATATCTTCTATCTTGTTCTTGCTTCTCATTCTTTGCCTTTACCACTACCGCTTTGAATTCTTTCAGGTACCGTTATTTATATCAGGGAACCGCTTCGCGATATCCGGTGAACACTTTTCGACCCGGAGCTCTTCTGGTTCATTTCCTGGAAGAAGGGCAAACTGACATATCCTTTGCTTCCCACGGGGGTTTATCTGTATCTTTCTTTGCCTTGTACTTGCTTCTATCAAGTCTTGCTGCCATGAGGAAGATATTTATATTGTTTGGCGGATCAATGACTTGCTTTATGGCAAAGGAATATGGCGATTTTAAATCTAGGGGAATGCAGGAGAAGAAAACGATAAGCTTAGATAGAATATCATAGAAAAGTGGGTCTCTTTAGTCCTGCAATTCAAGACAAAGATGGGTGGTTTACGCAATTGCAACAAATTTACCGCGACTTGACGAGGCTTCTTTCGGAGTAAACACTACGCTACATATACATATAGCTATCAAAGGTGAAAGTGAGAACACAATCGCTTTATATAGTCTTCTCGAGGATGAGATAGGTAAATGACTCGCTGTGCAAAGACGGGACAAGCCCGTCATAACTTACTTGGAGAGTCAAATTGGATATGGAATACGCGAAATTGAAACCCAGGTGCAGACGAAGACTCCATGTGTTTATACACACCACAACTGTTCACTCCATTAGCCTGCAATACCAAACAGGTGTCTGGGATGGATGTGTACCACGAGCCATTGCTTCTGGATGGGACGACAGCAGAAATGCCACTGTGTAACTTTCAGAGAGAAAGAGCAATAAAACTACTACCGTCGAGTCCCGACAACATCACGGTACTATGACCCGGCAAGTATTGAACGGTGGGTTTTCGCTAGGAAAGTGAAGTCGTGTAAGAAACCAGGGCGAATTACAGGAGAGTAATATATTGCGCGTAAAGCATAAATCAGTGATACCTAGGTATATGTTCTTTCATGTTTATTCCGGCCATTATCCATTTCTGATTTTCTATATCTGGTGAGGAGAAGTGGTCAGTGTCGAGGCCCACCCGGGCACGGTCAGTGGGGCGGGGAGTCGGAAGGAGCGGGGTCGGAGGATGGACGGTGGAGAGGTGGAGATTAAAACTGCGCTTGAACCAATGATCGACATCCCCCGCGAAGCAAGGTAGCACAGCTATCACCTCATATAAAGCACGAATTGATTGAGATAAAAGCATGGTTACCTTACCCAGGTGTATTCCAAGCATTGGCAAGGTAAAACTTTGTCGCAACGATTTGTTAATTATACGGCCTTTTCGCGAATCAAATCGACCGCATGAGGTACTTGCTTTAATAAGTGGAGTACACTAAGGACTAAGTATCTTTCCCCGCTTCCCCACATCCTTATTTCACGTCATGTACCGTATCCAACAACAGACGGCATCTTCTCACTCAGCGGGTGAGCCTTTCCGCTCCTTTGCTTCCACCACACTCTGGGCGGAGGAAGTATCTTTCTTGCTATTGTGCAGCGAACAGTGAGCAGGGTACGAACAGCGGGAGTGCTTGGCATCATATCATACGGTTTTGTCTGTGAAACCGGTGGAAGCGGTTAAAAAGGCAAAAAGGCGTCGGACGGCATGTGATTCGTCATGTTCAAAAGGAAGCAGCTGTGATTCGTCATGGTTACAGCGAGGCAGTTGCAGGTGCAGTGTGATTGGTCCACGCACAGCATTCCCCCTCCCTCCCTTCCTCCCTCCCCCAGCTTATCATACATTCAGCTAGTCGCAATCTCCCGTGCCCTGCTTTCCCACACTCCCTCCTACCTTTCTCCTCTCCTCTCCCCTCCTCTCCTCTCCTTCCTTCCTTCCTTCCCGTGCCGTACGTTCCCACCCACATCTGATCCGCACACTCCATCCAGACACATCCCCAACATCCCCAGCTTCCCCTCCTTTCCACATCCACCACAGAAGCTCCATCTCTCCACCACAAATCCATCTCAATTCCTTCAATTCCACCTCCTCCCTCGTCAATTCCATCAGCAATCATCATGAACTCCATCACCCAGCTCGCTGCCCGCTCTGTACGCGTCAATGGCGCCTCTGCATTGCGACAAGCAAACCCAATCGCTCGTCGAGCTCTCACAAATGGTACGTTTTCGAGACATCAACACAACATCAACATCATCAACAACAACAGCTTCACATCCTCACCAAGCAATACCAACGTAATAATGCTGACTCTCACCACCCACAGGCCCAACAACCTCAATCTCCCGATTCCAGCCCTCCACCAACAAGTCTGGTCTGCTCTCCAACAACGCAATGCTCCGCAACACCTGCTCCAACTTCACCCGCGGCCAATCGCGCGGCGTCGTCACCGAGACCATCACCGTCGGAGCCGCCATCCTAGGTGCCGGCAAACTCATCGGTGCCGGAGCTGCCGCAGCAGGACTCATCGGTGCTGGAACTGGTATCGGCACGGTCTTTGGATCCCTCATCACCGGTGTTGCACGAAACCCTGCTCTGCGGGGACAGTTGTTCTCGTATGCCATTCTGGGGTTTGCGTTCGCTGAGGCCACGGGCTTGTTCGCCCTGATGGTTTCTTTCTTGATCTTGTTTGCTGTTTAAACGGCTTACTGCGTGCTGATTAGTGGTGGAACGGTGGGGATGGGATGGTAATTGAGAAGATGAAGGACGATGGGTTGTCTAGAAGCTTTTGCTAGATGTACAATACAGACTGCGGAAAGCATTAGACTCCTAGCATTACTGACCACGATTGACTATCTACATACTTCTTTGCCTACATTTCTGATATTCGGTCAAGAGATTGGAGTGAGGCTCCACTTCTCCCCTCGACGCATAAACGCATTCTGTACCTAATGAAGCTCTATGAAACATGAGCATTTCCTTCTATCAAGCATGAGACAGCACATCTACCACGATTCCACCATTTCCACAAGCATCATGCTTCCATATCTATTCCAACACAAAGTGCTTTGTCAGTGTCTCTCGACAAGAGTGAATCCCCTTTGAATCTCAACCCTGCCATTCCCGGATTCCGACTACCGTATATATACCTACAAGCATGAGAGTGAAGTCCCACCTACCCGTTTTCTTCTTGCGGGACAGCTAGCTGACGAGACATAGCATACGACAAACCCCATCAATCCATCCCATCCATCAATTCCATCTCTCACCTTGACATCCGCCCTCAATTGAAAGTTCATTCACCGTAAAGGCTCAGTGCCCACTCTGCATGCATCATTCGTGAGCGGATCCCTGTCACCGGTCTGCCAGATAGAGTGTAGATGTTATGTATAGGTACATTTTCCTTTTTACACGAGCTGAAATATTGCGAGTGAGGGAAGATTGGGGAAGAGCTGAGGGGTGGGAAGGGAGCGGGGTAAGGGAGGGAAAGGGAGTGGTTTAGTGAGCTTTGATGCGGAGGGCTGGGGATGGAGGGGAGGGGAGGGGAGGGGATATGCGCTGGAGTTAGGTGAACCTAGGGATCTTATTTAAAAGTATTAGAGCCTGATATACTGTTGCATTTACACAGAATGGTTCTTGCTTCTGCGATGATTGAGGATACGATAAGTTTCTGAATCGGAGGTTTGGTTTTGTGATGGGAGATACTGGGAGATGAATTAATGAGATGAGTGGACTGAGTAGGTATTTCATAGAGGAGTACGGTTTAGGGAGATGGTTTTTTAAGGATAGGGATAGATGGAGGATGTATTTTAGAAGTTGGTGGGAGGTGTTGACGTGGAATTTAAGTTGGAGGTATGTAGTTGATATGTAACGGCATGTAACGAAGGAGAACCGAAGAACCGGAGGCTGTCTTGGTGATTTGATGCTTTTGAGCCTTCCTGATAACCTTTTATGATTTAAAACAGCAGGGCCTGCTCCGTACTACGGACATACTTGAAGTGTGTTCACACTCAAATATATATACCATTGACTCCTAATAGTTTACTTACTCTTTTATCTAGCTCAAAATTACTTTGCATTTTAATGAATGTTTGTTATATCTTAAAGCAAGTACATCGTTTTCCTCTTTCTCCGCGTTTAAGGATTCTAAGCTACGAACTTCTTGCCCTACTACACCACTATTTTATAGCGTTTACAGCCGCTTGATTAGCCCGTAACGAGTATGCGGGATAGCGATAGCAGATCTCGATATATATTACTGTGATGACGATTAACTGATAACTATAGGTTGGGAATGAACATCGATGGTTAGCTCTTACTCCAAGACAATAGGTTGATAATTCTGTATATAACGTCCCTGCGAATTTCCTTGGGGGTCGTTCTCAAGCCTCGTGGGAAATCAAGCAAACAACCAAACAATTCGATCAAAAATGCCCACAACAAGCTAGAATCCCCAAATCATGCTCCTTGGTAAGTGAAGCTCCTAAGGACTGCGGCAAAGGCCTTACTATGTGGTAAGAAGTTCGGTCTATCCAGAATTCCTGCAACCATCCTGCTTTAGACATGTCCGTGAATGAGATATAACAGATCCAAGCATCCTTTCTATTGAGCAGGGCGATGATATGGGTGGGTACTTGGATGAGATCTCATATAATGAATGGCAAGTAGGCACTTAAGTTTCGTCTACGGAGAGCCACATGATTGTGACGGGTCTCGCGGTTCTTGACGTAGTTAGAGCATGAAAAGATATTGGATTTGAGACAGTAATAACCCAGAGAGCAGTATAGATGAGACACGTAAAAAGACAGCGGTGGATTTTGTAGGCAACTGGCGGCGAGGGCTAAAAAGTAGAGTGGTACAGCGATGCATAGCAGCGGCTGCTTTACTGAAAGAGGGATACTATAAAAGTAGAACGGCATACTGAAGTTTCAAGTCATTTCAAACATCAAAGCCCCAAGGACATTTTATATCGGCCTTGATCAGATCAGCTGCCTTCTCCGCAACAGCATAAATAGTAGCTGTCAAATGCCCACTGATCTGAAAAGGAATAATCGAAGCGTCAACGACGCGAACGTTAGCCGTCCCATAAACCTTCAATCTATTATCCACTACTCCACCGAGCTTCCTGGGCATCATCGCCGCTGTGCCGAGTGGATGAGAATTGGAAGAAACTGCCAAGTCAGTCAGTCGGGTTTGCAGCCTTTCTGTGGAAGTTTCTGAAGCGGAAACGCGTGAAGTAGCGGCTAGAAAATTTGGGATTGAGGATTGAGCTTTGAATGGAGCTCTGGAATTGGAAGATGAAAATAATGTCCCAGTACCCGCTGTAGAATCTCCGACGGAAGCGCCTAGGGGATATAAATACATACAAGAAGTCTTGACCCATTCAGAATATTGCGCTTCCGTAGCATTTGCCGGTAAAACTTTATACCCTGGGGAGATTTCAGAGGCGAGGCTGCTCATAGACTCTGTCATCCAGAACTCTCGAACCCATTTCGTGATTGCAGCTTGTGTTTTCAGGTCATAGTCTACGAGAAAGTAGTTGGGATTTATGAGTGGATACGCTAGAGGATTGGAAGAGCCTATATGCACGCTTCCTCTGGAATATGGCATGAGGAGCCAGAAGGCGGTTGCCAAGAGGCCGCTGGGAGGCAAGCCAATGCCCTTTCCGGTCGAGAGGAAGACTTCGGCATTTGCGACGTTTTTCAATAGCTCCGACTGGACTTTGAAGAGGTATTCGAGGGAAGATGCATTGACTGCGTAGTTGTTGGCTGCTGCTACCTGTTCGGCCCAGATTGGTAAGTCATCGTCGCTGGGTAGGCTCATGTGAAAGTCTGTTGGGGTAGCATAGGTGAGATAACCCGTTGGGCCGTCGAAGATCGTGCTCGAGTTGTAGACAATTGCGTTGTTTGGTTGGTCGATCAGGTTCTCGCCAACACCTGGCAGAACAATCTTGCTGGAGATGCCGAACTTGTCAAGAATACTAATTGCGTCAGCCACAGACCGTGGAAACAACCAGCGAATTAACACACTTTGGATTTCCTATACCGGACAACTCGAGAACTGCTGAAGATCTCAGAGAGCCGGCAGAGAGGATGACTTCGCGTCTGGCGTTGATAGTAGACACAGTACCATTCAAAAAAGTGACTTCAACGCCATCTGCTGTCGCATCTCCATCATTAGAAGCCCAAACCACCTTGGTCGCGGTGGTATTGAGATAAATGTGAAGATTCGTTCGATTTTGAAAGGGGTAATAGAAAGCCCTCGCAGCATCATCTCGAATATTGGCATCTGAATCTAGAGTCTGCTGTTCCACGGTGAACCCACGGACATCTCCCCCATTTGCATCAACAATGGATGGAATACCAAGAGACTTCCATGCAGTTTCCACTGATCCGTGAAGCGAGCCACTTTGCAATTCGTGATGATATCCAACTTTCAGAGGGCCACATTCTCCATGATCTACAGCGTTGTAGGATGCACCAGCTGCAACTTGAGCAGGATTCGGGACGATGAAGTTTTCACTCTTCTTGTAGTATGGAAACAGTTCATCCCAAGACCAGCCCTCATTGCCAATAGTTTCCCATGAATCAATCTGCGCTTTTTCTCCCCGAACCCATGTCATACCTAGGTAAGGTTAGCACACTGAGAAGTTCCCAATGACTACTTACCATTAATCGTACTCGTTCCGCCCAGAGCTTTGCCCGCAGAACATAAGACCGTCTGCCCCGCTGCATAAATTTGGTTGGTCGATTCATACTGCCAATCGATCGAAGTACCTAAAGCTACTGTGAATTTATCCGCGTCTGTAACATTGGGGTTGTTGAAAACTTTGTCGCCAGCTTCGATTACTGCAACAGTGATGTGCGGGAGCTCGGTGAGACGATTTGCGATTGTAAGCCCAGCCGTACCCCCTCCGATGATGATAAAATCGAACTTATCATTGGCCGTTGCATCTGAGAGGGAAAGTAAGGATGCAGTGAAACTATAAGTAAAGAGCATGGAGGCCATACGTTTAAACATTTTTGCAGTAAGGAATTAGAAAAATCATCAGAGCAGACTTCTTAGAGTATTGGACCATGAAGGGAAAGGCAACATCGGACAAAAAGATAGACGCAAGGAAATCAGACCCTGTTCAGAGGCACTCCTCTCAGAGGTTCGCTCGTTTCCCAGGCGGAAGGGACCACCGGGGGACGTGCAAATTGGATCACTCCGGTCACTACCCCGCAGTCAGCTTACTGTAGCTCCAGGCAGACGCAAGAGCTATATAGCCACTAAAAGCGTGCTACTAATGCGAATATTATGTATCTGATGAGTGTCTAACATAAAGAAAGTTGTATTATGATTTTGCGCTGGTACTGATCGTAGAAACGTTGCAAACGGTTTATTAGCAATCTTCATAAGATCAATGCAGGATCGAGTACTGTAATATCTGAACAAGCCTGTGAAGGCAGAAATATATCTATCAATGTCCCAATCCATGATTATACAGATCTCTGTCCCAATCAAATGTCTCTTGGGATCAAGATGCGAAGAATAATTCGGGTTACCAAGGCATTATTCCAGCTTCAATTGGTTTTAACGGCGGCCTGTGAAGTGGAGTCCACCATATGCATCTTGATATGGGTGCTCTCCATCCATGCACCACACGCGGTCCCGACGCCTGTCAGTCTGAAAGCCATCTGAATGCCGTGTCTCCATCTCCTTCCTATGCTTGGACTTGGGCTTGCTGTCCCTAAGCCGCATCTTCTCGAAGAAAACGTAGCTGGAATAGAACACAGCGCTAGTGTTTCCTGCACTCGCACCCTTCTTGCTGAGAAAATCGTTCAGAACCTTCGATTGAAGTTTCCTTCCGTCCAAGTATGTTTTCGCTATTTCACGCAGGAACGCGGCCTGGGTGACCTGGGGCTCGCGAAGGTATGCCGAAATCTTCTTTCGAATCTCGTCGCAGGAATCGTAAACAGGAACTGCCATGTCCGCCTCACCGTCGAGTTGGATGCCCGAGACATCGTTTTTCTTTGCTTCTTCCTCCTTTTTGACCTTTTTCTTGGGCACTTTGATTCCTTCGGCCTCGCGTTGCTTGAAGAAGCGGTACGCCGCGGGATACGTAGCAGTATTCATACCATTGTCAGGGCCATTCATGCCCAAAAAGGTTTGCAAAGACTTCGCACTGACCCCAAGAGTCTTGTGAAGCTCGCCAATCTTCATCTCGCCAGCACTAAGGAAGGTACGTATTTTGCGTCGGACTTGGTCGCAATTCTGGGAGAAGATGTCGTACCCATCGCCTTCATCGCTGTCGAATTCAAATGCCTTGCGTTTTGCGGTAAGCTAGGTAGGAATAGTCAATAATACAGAAACCGGTGCAGGTGCAGGTGCAACTGTTGGCTTATGTCCAGAAGTAGCAAGTGGGACCGCATTGAGGAGTCCGTTGCTATTGGCAGGACCCAATGGCCGCCTATACTGCTCGCTAGCCAAGACATACTCGTAAGACATGATATAAAGAACTGGTCGTCGGATGATGTTGTGTTGGTTAGGGTGAGCAAGGTGAAGAAGCATGGATTCGAGAGAGTTGAAGCTCGCCCTCGCGCTCTCCTCACGCGCGCGTTGACGCGACTGAAGCAAAACAGCGCTAATATCACTGGCGCCTTGACCCGTGATACCGTATTCCTCCTCCATGACTCGTATATTAGACAACTAAAGTTAAAGTAGTACAGTATAACAGCTTGAAATTCTTGCGAGACCAAAGGTATTCCCCTGCCGTCACGAAGCATGGGTTTCTTTACGGGCTCACACTGACCAAAAAGACAGATGACTACTTAAACAACCTACAAGATGAGGAAGAAGGAAATACCGGTAGCTATGAATTGCTCTTATATTTCGGAGGAAACTACGGTATCGCATACGCGACCGTACCGAGCGTACCTTGACCTCGAAGAGAGGTTTAGCGAGCCCCTGAATACTCACTATCAGGTGTTCTCGTGTTCTCGCGAGCCCCCACCCCATCTTCGGCCTGAAAGACCGAGATTAGACGCCCCGCATGCACGTACAGGCATCTCGTATCATTATCTACCGCACCTTCCGCTTATTGCGAACCCTTAAGAAGATAAAACAAAGTCTTAACCATGGCCCCCCCAAGCTGGTTGACCGCAGCTGGCAGGGCTCGCAGATTCCTCGAAGTCAGCGCCATTGCAACCACAAACGTCTATAAATGCTTCAACGGCCTGGAACAGCTCATGCTCGCACCTCCGGCATTCCTGCGAGAACCTTGGTACAACTCCTTTGACGACCACGAGGATGTTGAACCGGAAATGGCACTTTTGCCTGCATGGCAAGCCTACTCTTCTGATATCGCCGTCGCCCAACCCAGGGAGGAGGCCGAAGATACATTAGAACTGGAACTTGATGAGCTCCATTCTCAGAATACTTTGGAGGACGAAGGACAACCAATCGATTCCCAGTTCGCTCCTATCGGGTCCCAATCCCACCGTTACGTTTCTGAGCACAAAGGCGGACCCCTCCTTCGATTACCCATGGACGCGCCGGCCTACTTCTACATCCTGACTACCTACATCAGTTATATAATTTTGATTTTTGTCGGGCAAACACGAGACTTTTTTGGAAAACGCTTCAAGCCCGAGCAATACAGAGATTTTAAAGAACGAGACGGATACGCTGCATTAAACAGCGATTTTGACAACTTTTTCTTCCGCAGGTTGAAAGCTAGGATAGATGATTGTTTTATGAGACCGTACGAATTTTTCCTGTCCTGCCAACGTCTCGCGCTAACCCATCCTAGAATCACAGGTGTTCCTGGCCGTTATATCACTCTCATGGACCGTGTTTCTCACGATTACAACGCCACTTTTGAGTACACTGGCACACATACTACAACATTGAACTTAAGTTCTTACAACTACCTCGGATTCGCCCAATCTTCCGGTCCATGCGCAGATGATGTCCATGCATCCATTTCTGCTTATGGTATTTCTTCTACGTCTCCTCGGCTTGAAGCTGGCACCTCGGACCTTACTATGGAAGTGGAGCGCGAGATAGCAAGATTCGTCGGCAAAGAGGATGCGATGGTCTTTTCGATGGGTTTCAGTACTAACGCTACCTCTTTCCCCGCTTTGGTGGGCCCAGGCTGTTTGATCATTTCAGATGAGTTGAATCATGCAAGTATCAGAGTCGGTGCGAAGTTGAGCGGTGCAGTGGTCAAAAGCTATAAACACAACAATATGGATAATCTGGAGAAAGTTTTAAGAAAAGCAATAAGCCAAGGACAACCAAAAACCCACAAAATATGGAAGAAGATTTTGGTTGTATGCGAAGGCTTGTTCTCTATGGAAGGCAGTATTGCGGATTTGCCTGGCTTGTGTCGCTTGAGGCAGAAATACAAGTTCTACCTGTTTGTTGATGAGGCACATTCAATTGGAGCGCTTGGGTAGGAGAAACCTTATCATTCTTTATTCCTGCATTTGACTAACTTTCACCCCTAGTCCGCGTGGTAGAGGTGTTTGCGACTACTTCAACATCGACCCTTCCGAGGTTGATATTCTCATGGGTACTCTCACCAAATCATTTGGTGCCAACGGTGGCTATGTGTCCGCCGATAAAGCAACCATTCAGAAACTTCGAGCTACCAACGCTGCCATGCTTTATGGCGAATCTTCAGCTCCTCCTGTTCTCATGCAAATACTTTCTTCCCTTCGTCAAATCACATCCACAGCTACAGGTCTCGAACGATTACAGCGTATCACCTTCAATTCTCGATATCTGCGCCTCGGATTGAAGCGTTTGGGATTTATTGTTTACGGACACGATGATTCTCCGGTGGTTCCCATGATGGTATATCACCCCGCAAAAGTGGCAGCGTTCTCGAGGGAAATGTTGCAGAGAGGGATCAGTGTCGTTATCGCGGGTTATCCAGCAACAACGATCTTGACTGCAAGAGTTAGGTTTTGCGTCAGCGCAGCGCACAACAAGGAGGATATGAATCGGGTACTGAAGGCTTGCGATGAGATTGGAGACTTGTTGGACTTGAAGTACAGCACGGGGATAATGGGTGGCATTGAAACGCTGCCTGAAGGTACGACATTAGCCGACGTGCAGAAAGACAAGAATACTCGAGTTGCTGTACCACCAAGGTGGAAATTGGAGGATGTCCTTGCTTGTGGTGTGCAAGATGCGAAGCTTCAATTAAGGTAGAGGAAGTAACAGGCGCTACCTAATATTATTGGATAATGTCTATACATAGGTATATTCTGATGTTCTTACGACTACTTAATTTAACGAACTTGATGCCACCGGCATACTTCCCTCCACTCCCTCTTGCCTTTGCCCCACAGCATAAAGTCGTACAAGGGCGGGGTGACTTATTACGTGCGTGCAGCAACATGTACAACTCAAAGCCATGAATACAGCGCCGTTCAAATGCCTAGCAAATAGCCAACCAGAACCCGTCTAGGGTACACGATATACTAAAATGGCGAATTGAATTACCAACCTAGGACAAGCTCTACGTGGAGGAAATAAGAGGCCGAATAATGTGCCAGACTTTTGGTACATTATTCCGCCACTTATTTCATCCATGAAGAGGACAAGGTAGACAGAAGATGAGATAGTCACGTGATATCAACGCCTTCCCTCTTCTGTCCTACTTCGCGTAATGCTTCTGCCTGTTTGGTCACCGCCGCGTCTTTGTCTAAAGAGATACCAATCCACTTCATACCTACGGTCCTCATCTTTATATTGGAGTCAAAATCACAGTCTGATGGACGATCCACTTCAACTGCTGCCCTATGCAGTCCCCACCGTGGTCGCCATCTTAACCATTCCCTCTGTGTGGCAATTCGCCAGAAACATCCGTCGCGGAAAGGATTCCGACCATGGCGAATTATATGAGGACAAAGATGGAGTGGCTTCAAAAGACACCATGGGCAGCTTCTCGGCCAGAAAACAAATCATCGTGATCTCTCTTGCCGATGGGCTTGGATTGGCTGCCTCATTTGCCTTTGCAGTCTTCGCCACTGCGTCCCAATCCTCAACCTTCGACGACGTGACACAGCCATGGCTGATATTTGGTTCCTGGGTATTTGCTGGAATCCTCTCTTAAGGATCGCGATCTAATCGAAATCATAGGTGTTCACCCTCATACAGGTTGTGCTCGTTTCCCGTGAGAGCCGGCCAATTGCCCGATATCAGCTCGGAGTATACAGCTCATTCTCGCTCTTTCTTGTTACCATCCTTGCTGCTTCTGTCTTGTCGACAGACATACCGCGAGGTTATGGGCGTATACCTTTCATCTGTGCGCTTACTATTCAACTTGTCTCCTCAATCGTGGCGGGCATCACATTTTTATTCGTCAAAAGACGACCAGATGTTTTCGCTCCAAATGGCAAGGTTGTCGAACGTCAATTTCAAAGCTCAATTTGGGCTAGGTACTCGTACAATTGGAGTTCTGATCTTCTGGATCTTGCTGCCACCAAATTGATTGATTTGAAGGATTTGCCAGCGATGGATGCCCATGTTAGGGCACGGGACGCGAAGCAGCATTTTCGCTCAATATCCCCAGACTCATCAGTTTCGCTGTGGCGTCAAATATTCTGGGTCTTCCGATACAAACTTGTCTTCCAATGGCTATTGGTTATCTTTTCGTCTATCATGGATTCTGCCCCACAATTTGCTACTCTGAAACTTTTGCAATACCTCGAGAGACGTCAAAAGTCCGGTGTCGTGGATCCAAAGGCCTGGTTGTGTGTCGGCTTTCTCCTCGTCGCCACTCTGGCGGGAAATATTGTTGACTATCGTGTCAGCTGGTTGATGTGGTCCGAACTTGGAATTCCCATCCGCTCAACACTGACTGCCCTCATTTTCGAGAAAATGATGAAAGTGAAAGATTGCAAGGAGCCCCCAAAGACGCCAGAAGGAGAAAAAAGCAACAGTGATGATGCAACGAAACCTACCAATGGCGCGAAAGCTGTCGGCACGGAACAACCCACAAAAGAAGATGCCAAAAAGGAAGTAGAGAAGAAGAAAAAGGCCGAGCAAAGTCAACAAGATGTCATCAACATGTTCGCGGTTGATACCAACCAGGTTGGTGTGTTTGGAGCCATCAATCAGTTTTATGTTATGTTTACTTCGAAATTCCTCGTCTCCATTGTTTTCTTGTGGCTTCTCGTTGGTTGGCAGAGTCTAGGAGCTGGCATGCTAGCCATTATTCTTTTCTTCCCGGTCAACAAATGGCTTGCGGGTCGATACGGCTCATATCAGAAACTACTGATGAAGGCACGTGACAAGAAAACGAAAATACTATCTGAAGCGCTTCGGGGGATCAGACAAATCAAGTTCTCGGGAATGGAGCCGCAGTGGTTCGACAAGATCAATGGCGTTCGTGAGGAGGAGCTTGTGATACTTTGGCAGACAAAGTTGAATAACCTATACATGAGCTTCGGTGGAGACATCGCTCCGATATTCTTGACGATATTTGCTCTGGCTACATATTCTTATATTCACGGAGACTTGTTGCCCTCGATTGCCTTCACTGCACTTAGTGTCTTTGGACAATTAGAGGGTATTCTCGGCATGGTTCCGTTTCTTTTTATGATGGGTATCAATGCCAAGGTCTCGTGCGACCGGATTGACGCATACTTGAAGTCCGCCGAGAAACCTGAGAACTGCCAACCCGGAGACCTCATTTCCTTCCAGAACGTATCAGTCAGTTTCCCGTCAAAGACCAACATTGAGGCTGGGGACGAAGAAACATCCATAGAACGGGAAAACAGATTCGTACTCCGCGACATCAATTTGGAGTTCCCTGCAAAATGTTTAAGCGTCATTTCAGGCCCTACAGGTTCAGGCAAATCGTTGCTTCTTGCTGCTATTCTCGGAGAAGTCGATCTTTTGGCGGGCAGCATTACAGTCCCTCGTCCGCCACCAATTGATGAGAGATTTGACAGTAAGGCCACTGCTGGCGACTGGTTGATTCCTTCAGCAATGGGCTTTGTTTCTCAGACACCATGGATTGAGAATGCCAGCATCAAAGACAATATCCTGTTCGGACTTCCATACGAAGAGACACGATACGAGAAAGTTGTTGCAGCTTGCGCTCTGGTGCAAGACCTTGAAATGCTCGATGATGGTGACTTGACGGAAGTTGGAGCACAAGGTATTAGTCTGAGTGGAGGCCAGAAATGGCGTTTGACTCTCGCTCGAGCTTTCTACTCACGAGCCGGAATACTCATTCTTGATGACGTATTTTCTGCCCTTGACACTCATGTTGGCAAACATATTTACGAAAATGCGCTAATGGGAGAGCTGTCCAAAGGGAGAACAATAATCCTCGTCACGCACCATGTTGGGCTATGTCTCCCAAGAGCGGAATATGTTGTGCACCTGACTGCTGAAGGCGGCTTTGATTATGCTGGACTCGTGAAGGACGCTCGAGAGACTGGCAAATTTGAGAATATACTTAAAGTAAGTGTCTTCAATCTATCTATTTATGGTCTCACTAACGCTGGGTAGGATGGAGCTGTAGAGGAAGCAGAGGACGATCTTACTAGCGACCAGGAGGCGTCCGCCGAGAGCAATCACGAGACAGACGGCACAGCAACCAAAAAGCCAGATCATGCACCCAAAAAGCTTGTTGAAGATGAGAAACGTGAAACTGGACAGGTCAAACGCAGCGTTTACTATGCATATCTCGGGGCAACTGGAGGGATACCATTCTGGGTATTCATATTCGTCTTTTATGTCATCGCCCAGGGTTTGACATTGACTCGGTCATATTGGATTAAAATATGGACTTCAAGTTATGAGCATCAAGTGGCGCAATGGGCAAACTCATATGGCTCACCAGCAAGCATCCAAAGCGCATCGCTCCCATCAGTTCAATTTCCTGCAGGCACGCCGGGTATCTTTGACGCCTTTCCAACTTTCAACTTCTTCCCAACGAGTCCCATGCCTGAGAGTTCCCGATACCTTCGAAGATCCACTAGTCCTCAAACACCGTTGATGGTTCAAGGTGGTACAACATCGGGGTTTTCAACAACCGCTTTACCCATCAAAGTTGAGCATCGGACGTTGGAATTTTATCTTGCAGGCTATGTCATCATATCATTAGTTTCTACCGTGGTTGACATTGGGCGGTATTATTTTGTCTACCGAGGATCTCTCAGAGCTTCACGAGATGTCTTCCAAAAGATGGCATTTCGGATACTGCGAACCCCTTTGAGATGGTTAGATACTGTACCAACAGGACGGATCCTGAATCGATTCACGGCAGATTTCCAGGCAATGGATACTCAACTCTCCAGCAACTTTGCACAGCTTAGTGCGTCAGTCCTCTCAATTATTGGTATCATGGTCGCCGCTGTCATTGTATCGCCATATATCATCATCCTTGCTCTTTTGCTTCTTGTAATTTGTGGCCAGATTGCGCTTCGATATATCCGCGGAGCTCGCTCTATTAAGCGTCTTGAATCGATCCAAAAATCCCCCATGATCTCCCACTTCAGCGCATCCCTCGAAGGACTCAGTACGATCCGAGCCTTTGATCATACCAGAGTTTTCGAATCGAAAATGTACGAACTCATTGACTCATTTACAACCGCATCATGGCATAATTGGTTGTTCAACGCTTGGGTCGGCTTCCGCATGGCCATGGTTGGATCACTCTTCTCCACCTGCGTCGCGGCCTTTATTGTTTCAACGAATGGGGTTGATGCGTCTCTGGCAGGATTTGCTCTTGCTTTTGCTTTGTCTTTCCGTCGGACGGTCAATCAAAGTCTCCGGCTTATTGCTTCCACTGAATTGGATATGAACGCTGCGGAGCGAATTTTTGAATACTCGAATATTGAGATAGAAGATCAAGAAGGTGCTGATGTTCGCGCTTCTTGGCCGGAAGAAGGTGACCTGGTTGTGAAGGACCTGGAGGTCAACTATGCAGATGGTCTGCCATCAATTTTGAAGGGCTTAAGTTTCCACGCAGAGAGGAATCAACGAGTTGGCATTGTCGGACGAACAGGAGCAGGTAAGTCAGGCAGTCAATCTCAAAACTCCGCTAACAACCCAAGGCAAATCCACGTTATCATTGGCACTCTTCCGCTTTCTCGCTGCTCGCAAAGGAAACATCTCTATCGACGGCATAGACATCTCCACTATCAAACTCCACGACCTACGTACCCGCCTAGCAGTTATCCCCCAAGACCCTGTTCTTTTCTCCGGTACCATCCGCTCGAACCTCGACCCTTTTGATGAATTCAGCGATTTCGACCTCAAGGAAGCCTTGAAGAAAGTCCATCTCATCCGCTCTGCCAACAACACACCCGTACCCGAGTTTTCAGTCCCGGAAACCCCAGCAGAAGGAAGCAGCAGTTCCTCCACCACAGCGGCAGAGCCAGTGCTGGAGAACCGCAATATCTTCCTGAACCTCTCGTCACCCATATCTTCAGGCGGAGAAAACCTCTCCCAAGGACAAAAGCAACTTCTCTGTCTCGCTCGTGCCATTCTCTCACATCCCAAAATCCTACTTCTTGATGAAGCCACAAGCGCTGTTGATAAAGAAACCGACACTCTTATCCAACGCAGCATTCGAGAAGAATTTTCTAATACAACATTACTTGTCATCGCGCATCGACTGAGCACGGTAATGGATTTCGACAAGATTCTCGTCATGAACGACGGGCTGGCTGCTGAATTTGGCAGTGCTAGAGAGTTGCTTCAGGTGGAAGGGGGAATTTTCAAGACGATGGTTGCGGAGAGTGGGGAGAGGGGGGATTTGGAGAAGATGGTATAAACCTTGTGTGTTGTCTGTGAAAAAACTCTTTTCTTTGAACGCTTTTTGTATTGTATAGAAAAGTCGGATAGACGATTGTGAGCAAACGTTCAAGTAGACAGAAACTTCGAACTGTAGAATTGTATATTCATTCTTCTTTTCTACCTGTAGGTCTACTTCCATATACCTCGTAAGAACTAATAAATATTACATCGTGCAATATGCTCGAGTTGCGGTTGCGGGGTTCGTTCATAGTGAAATGCAATCCCAACAGATGGCGTCTGCTCAATCAAGTCGGAAAGCCATTGCGGCAAAGACTGTTGACTGATATCAGAGCCTTCACCGAAACATCCATATAGTTGGACTTGCTTTAAATTTGGAAGCTTCTGTCTTTCATCTACAAGGCCGTTGAAAAGCTGCTGGTAGTCTTTAACCATCCAACCAGCATAGTGTGCAACGCTGCGTAGGATGAGTCTGATACTGCAGATTGAAGGCGGGAGAATATCAACAAGGCGTATGAGCATATTGCCATTGTTACTGTGCATGGGTTTCCAATCAAAGTCATCGTCGATACGCGGGTCAGCGAGGTCTCCCTGCCCACACTCAGCGTGACCCAAGAGCAACGCCATATCGCACCCCAAGTCTCTCAGCCGCCCCAGACCTTTGAAGGTGCTGATAGCTGAACAAGACACCGTATGGGAGCAGCCGGCGAGTGCTAGGACTTCCAGCGTCTTTGCCGCAGGCGAGTTTCTCAGCGCAGCCATAAAAGCCCCGCCGTCCCAGCGATACGCGGCTCCGTTTCCGAAGTGATCGTGGCTGTATCGAAAGGCTTTTAGACGGTGTAATGGTGCCATGAACTTTGCTATATGCGTGGCGCTCACTCCAGTACTCGTGAACTCGATTTCCTCAAGCTGGGACAGTAGGGAGTCGTCCCAAGGCCATGTGAAATCGTTTTCGCCGTGGTCAGCTTCCAATTGGTTCACTACGATTTTCCGCATCGATGGTAGAGCAAGGAACGGGGCGAGGATTTGCAAGGGGGTGCCGAATTCTTCATCGCTGGTCCAGGGCTCGATGACAGCTAATCTGGAGAGTGGGGCGTCTGGTTGTGCTTGGACACGAGGATTGCAGAACATGTATACCACACGATCAATGTTGAAGCTATGGTTAATGTCGCTGTCGTTTGTAGTAAGTAAGTGTTTAGATAAACAAGCGCGGAAACGTACCTGTCATCAGGATCATGTCTCGCCAGGTATCCCCATTCGCGCGATAATCGCAAATGCGTGACATGCGTGAGCAATGTCAAGAGAAAGATGAATGAAAAATCAATCTCGTCCTCGTTGCCCAGAATCGCTTCATGCCATGCGTCGATATCTTGCTCCGCTTCGCGCATGATATAAGAATCGTTGAGCATTTCTCTCAGCGCGCCATTTTCTCTCAACTCTTCTTTCGCGGCCTCCCAGCGGCCCTTGTACTCCTCCCAAGGATCAGGGAATTTGGGTTCGAGGTCCACGTAACGGACATACAGGGCGATGGCGGGATTCTTGCGAATTGCACATAATAACTCGATTGGATGGATGTGAGGGACATCGTTTTCGTTTTGGCATATTCGCCATCTTTCATACTTTCGTTTGAGGCTGATGTGTTGTTGTAAGAGGCCACTTGACTTTGTGACTTCGTAGATGGCTTTGCATGTGAGGACGAGATTGTCTAAATCTTGAGGCAGTGTGAGAGACGCGATGTCCCAAACCAGCTTGACTGGGAGATCCAGAAGCTTCACAGTCCACTTGATAGGGACTATGTGTGTAGTTTGTTTGGGTGGTGATGGTGGGACTGGAGTTAGCTGCATCGTAGATAGGTAGTGAAAGCTCGCCCTACGTGACTGTGATCTTCCAGTCATTTTTATCCGGATCTGAAAATATATATTACCGTAGCTGTGAGCTGGTGGAAGCTGGTGGTAGCTGGTAGCGTGGAGGTTTGACGTGAGATAATAGCCGGTCCTTCCTCCTTCGCTCGCTTCGCTCACAGTCGGGGTAAGCGAACGTCCTAGGTAAGCGATTATCCTAGCAGGAAGTACTAGTAATACTATTTTACTATGCGTAATATACTAAACATAGTATAATAGATATAAGTTTTTAGCTAGATTTTAGATATATTTATTCTATAGCTATATAAAGTCTTAATTCTATATAATCAAGTTTATACTTCTTATATTTAACTCTTAATCTAAGGAATTATTAGGTAGTCTAGCTAGTATTAGGCTTAAATTAGGGATATCTCTACCTACTTTCTAAGGGTGCAAATTACTAAGTCTAAATAATAGTTCTTTATCTAATTGCTAATCCCTAGCATTATATCATATCTTCAGCTCTTTAATAATCTATATAAGTTATAGGAATATAGCTATAAAGCTTAGATATTACTTAATAGTATTAGGATTCTTCTTAGAGTCTCAAATCTTAAAGATATCCTTAAGTAGTAGTAGATCTTTCTTCTTTTTATAATCTTTAATATGCTTTATATACTTCCTTTCTAGCTTCCTAGCTTTAATTCCCTTTTTATATAGGTCCTTTATTACCTTATTAATCGTAGTAGAAAGCTTCTTTTTAGTAATACGAATAGCCTTATAGATTTTGCCTTTATTATAATACTTCTTCTTCTCTCATAGATCTATAATTAAAAAAGCGCCTCTACCTTTATATATGCTCCTATAAGAAGTAACTTTATACTTATTTTTATTATATATTTACTTTTAGAGAGAAGTATACTTAATTATCTTAAGGTGCGATTTTTAGAGCTAGATATTAACTTTCTTTATTATAAAGTAATAAAAATCACGTAAAGGCTTAGAGAATTGCATAAGGTCTTAATTACCTAGCTATTATATAATCTATACTATTTCTTATATCTCTTAGAGATATATTAGTAGAAGTTTAAAGAGCAATTCCTTAGCGTCTTTTACCTTATCTATTAATCTCTTCTTCTTCTTATACCTTTACATTTTCTTTAGGCCTGCCTTTATACTTAGTAGCTATATCCCTAACTACTTAAATATATTAACGATTATATAATACTTTATTATCTACTCTTAAATCGATTTAAGGTCGTAGAAGAAGAAGGTAATTAAGTAATTAAAGTTAAAGCTATATAATATAGCTTAAATCGCAAGGTTATAATAGTACTTCTAAGGCCTAAATATACCTATATCAAGAGGTTATAGAACGTATATAAGATGTAAAAGGAAGTAGAAAAGCTTAATACGATTGCTTTTAGCTAAGATTATAAATTTAAGCATCTAATGCGATTTATAGCTATTAAGTAATAGAACCTTCTAAGCCTTTTCCGGGCCTACTTTTATATACTTAATAAGGTACCTTATATAGTCTAGCGCAATCTTATTATTTATATAGCTTATAAGAGATATTGCAATTCTATAATATAGGTACTATACATACTACCTACCTATTAGGAAGAGATTAATATGATATATGAAAGTAGTCTAATTATAACTTAAGTATAGTCTAATCCTTAGCCTTTAGCCTTAAGCTTAAGCTATGACTAGAGGAACCCTTATAGCCTTATATAGAATTAGTATAGCTACTATTAATATAAATACAGCTCTCCTTTAGCTCTATAAAGGCTAGAGATTAGTCTATTATTTAAACTACTTCTTGCTTAATAATCTTACTTACTAGTTAATACCTTATATTCTAATCTTTCTACCCTTTTTAGGTAATAGTTTAGATTATTAAAATTATTTCATAATAGCTTCCTAGCTACCTTTAACTATATTGCCTTAATATAGCCTTTACTCCTAGTACTTAGGAATTGCTAAGACTAGAGAATCGTCTAGCTTTAGTACTACCTAGACCTAATAACCTTTAGAAGTTAATAATACCTTAAGTTGTAATAAGTTGCAATTACTAAGTATTAGTAAGCCGTTATAACCTTTAGTAGTAGCTAATTTAATTAAGAACTATAAAGACGCTAAAATATATAATTCTATTCTTAAGAGTAATAAATTTATAGATAAAGAAATCTAGTCGCTAGCTATTAAAAAATACTTACTAGATAAGAAAGTCTATAAGGAATAGGCCTAATTTATATCTATTAAGAAATACTAAAAGGAGTATTAAGTTAGGAAATGGCTACGCTGGAATGCGTAAGAGCTAGTCACGTGATATGTCACGTGACTTAGGTTCGCACTAAGCGAAGCCTTTGTCTATAGTCTCGTCTATATGTTCTCTATACTTAGACTTCTTAATACAATTAGTATATATACTTAGATACCCTATAGTAATTCTAATAGGTTATAAGCTTCTAGGTTAGTATAATATAGCGCCTTATAAGGTATCTAAATACTTTTAGGAATATTCCTTATTAGAAGTATTAGTTTAAATAATAATATTTAAGAGAGCTATAAACCTTCTTACTTATACTTATACTTATATCTATACCTACTACTATTTCTAGAAGTCTATAAATCTATCTACTATTTCTAGAAGTCTATAAATCTAGTCGTACCTACTACTTCTTCTATTAATATTTACTAATAAATTAGGCTTCTATATGCTAATTCTAGCTTTATATAACCTTATATAATATTCTACTAACTTCTACTACTAGTAGAAACTACTTAAAATCACTTCTATGACCTGAATAAGCTTTATAGAATAATATATAATACTTTTAGCTAGTTCGTCACTTGATTTATAGCCTTCTTACTACTAGAAATCAAATTCACTTCGTATATATATATATAGGACGAAATGCTAAGATATCCTCTTATAAAGCTCTAGTAATATAAAGAGTCTAGTAAGAAATCTTTCTCTTTCTTATTAGAAATCGAAATCCTTCTAAGTAGATAGTTATTTAAAGAGTAGTAACCTTTCTTACTACTAAGGTAGCTACCTTAATAGTATTTACTATCAAATCTACTATCTTATACTAGTAGGAGAGCTAGTAAAGCTTCTATAATAAAAAACACTTGATTTTATAGTCCTTTTCATCCTATTTCTATTTGAAAATCGATATTTTACTAGCGATATATAGCGCCTAGGCTTACCGCCCCTAAATATAGTATAGGATAGCCTTATAAACTATATATAAAGGCTATACATTAAAGGGAACTACTATAACTAGAGATATGCTCTCTTTACTACTAAATCTATCTAAAATTTAGGCTAGTAGTATTTAAGAAATAGTAACCCTTTTTACTACTAAGGCAGCTACCTCTAAAGCTAATTATAGTCGAATCTACTATATTATATCTAATAGGAGAGTAAGAACTAGCAAGCTTAGTTCCTATAACTTCTTCTTACTACTAAATCCTTAAATCTAGCTATATCTATAATCTTATAGCTTTATCAACTTTATCTAAACATTCTACCTACTTCTACTACTAGTAGAATCCTATTTTCATGCTAATTTTTAGGACCTATAAGCTTCTATAAAGCTAAATACAAGCTTTACTACCTTTTTAACCCCTATTTACTAAAAACTTTTTTACTCCTAACTAGACTTACTATCTTCTAGTCTTTACTAACTTTACTTAAAACATTCTACCTATATCTACTAGAGTAAAATGTACCTTTAATAATAAATATAGCATTTATAAGACGTAATATAAGTCTATAGCATTTATCTAATCTTTTTACTAAAACATTTTTCTCGCCTAACTAGATTTATTATCTACTAGTTCTTACTAGATTACCTTAATACATTCTATTTATATTTACTAGCTTTTAATACTTAATACTACTTTAATAATTGCTTTAAAGAGGTAAATATAAGCTTATAGTATTTATCTAATCTTTTTACTAAAATATTTTTTATGCCTAGCTAGATTTGTTATCTACTAGTTCTTATTATAATTTTCTAAAGCATTCTACCTATATTTACCATATAAAATCTAGCTTTAATAATAATTATAGTATCTATAAGCTTCTATAGAACTAAATACGAGCTTTAGCTTTTGTCTAAACCTTCCTTCACCTCTAAAAACCTTTCTCACTACTAAATCCGACCTACTTTCAGCCTCCTTTACGTTATATAAGCTATGCTAAGCTTATGATTCTCATTTAACCTTAAAGATACTACCTCTTAAAATAGCCTTTACTTTCTTGAAAATATAAGGAGATTATATAATAAGATAGTAGGCATACTGCCTACTAGGACATATAAAGCCTAAGAAGGGGCTAGCCTCTTTACGTTTTTATCTAATCTTAAATCTAGCTTGCTAGGTATAGTAATACTTGAATTTTAATTGATTTTACTTCTTTACTTAGATTTGTAGATAATTTACTAGGAGTTATAGCCTTAAATTCTAAGTATATGCCTATTAACACTTAATTTTAGCTTCTATATCTTCAATTTTTAAGTAAATCTGCAAATTGTAATTCTTTTAAGCTTTTTAGCTTCTTTTCACTTCTTTTCTTAATTTATAAATGACTTACTAGAGTTTTAGCCTTAAAATTTAGGTATAACTGCTATTTTATTTACCTTTCTTAGCTATTACCTTTACTGCCTACAAATCGTCTATAAATTGATAAATTTTTAAGCTTTTATAAAGCTTACTTCTATATAACTACTTTGCTTTAGCTTTGCTTTACTTCTACTTTTATCTTACTTTACTTTTACTCTTATATACTTTAGTATCTTTACTTTTACCTTCTTTATTTAGTCTGCCTTTTACGTTTATACTTATACTAGACGGCCTAAAGGAGAGATATAGGAAGAAGGAGCCTAAAGGCTATACCTAAAGGCAAAAGTAGATATAGAGGTAGAGTGAGTCTACTAGGAAGAGTAAGTCTATAAGGCTTACTACTAGGGAGAGTGAGACTATAGGGTTTACTACTAGGGAGAGCCTTACCTAGAGCCTTATCTTACGTAGTACTCTACTAGGGAGAGCCTTACCTAGAGCCTTATACTATATAGTACTCTACTAGGGAGAGCCTTACCTAGAGCCTTATCCTATATAGTACTCTACTAGAGAGAGCTTTACTTAAAGCTTTATCCTACATAGTAC
>QGMI01000257.1:0-42324 GCA_007821535.1 Lachnellula occidentalis | reverse complement strand
TCTCGCGCAGCGCCTCGGAGCGCGCTTCACGGTTCATCGCACCGTCTTGCCCTGATGTTGCTGCAGATGCTTGGCGGACCGGAACTGCTTTCCGCAGCGGTACGGCGGAAGCTACGCCCAGGCCTGTCGCGTTTGCCATGCTGGGCATCTCGCCATCGTGGATGTGCGTGTCGCGGTCGTGGATCCGGGTTGCGCGCGCGAGGGAGTCTTGGAGGCGCTGGGCTACAGCTGCATCGCGGGAGAGATCTTCCTGGACTTGTTGCGCTACGACGGCGTCGTGCCAGTGTGATGCGAATTCGTCGATTTCGCTGTTGTGCATTAGAGGTAGGCCTTGGTCTCTTTCTATCTGGAGGTCTGAGGGATGGTTGGCTCCGAAGTGTGCTGGGAATACTGCGTTGGAAGGGCGAGGCGGGGAGAATTGCGGGAATTGAGATGGTGGTGGGGGTGAGTATTCGTGGGAATGGGATGGTGGTGAGTTGTTGTGTATATTCTCGTTGGGGACGCTCTTATTACTGTGGAGGCTTTCGAAAGACGGGTTCTGAGGAGGGTGTGGAGTAGGGTCCTCGAAGGGGTGGGAGAGCGAACGTGGACTGTGGGTAGAAGAAGAATCATCAATGTCGACGTTGACTAGATCGGCTATATCCCCACCTGCTCCGTGGTAAGCAGTGTCGGTCTCGGGGAACAAGGAGCGTTGGCTCGGAGTATTGTAGGCCATCTGGGAGCGTCCGGGGAACATGGATTGGTTTGAGGGGTTGTATGCTGTCTGGCTAGTCTCAGGGAAAAATGAGCGTTGGCTTTGTACATTGCCTGGATGTCCAGTCATGGGAGAGACCCAGTTCTCTTCGCTGAAGGGGCGGATGGGTTGAAAGGATTGAGAATCAAAGGAATGACCATTCAATGGTGCAGGAGGACCACCTTTTGATCTACTATAAAATATGTCAGTCTATGGAAAATAAGAGTTTGAGAGTAACGTACGCCATATATGAAGTTGCCCGCTGCTTCTTGGCGTTGCGACTTTTACGTCTAAAGAACCAAAATGCGAATGCTGCGATCAGAGCTACTCCTGCTGCCGCTGCCACAGAACCGCCTGCTACGGCCGCTGTGTTTGACTTTGCTACCGGAGCAGGCGTAGAAGACGCGGAGCTCGCTGGATCGACTTTGCCCAGTGCTGCTGGACTGGCAGAGTTGGAGGTTCCTGAAGGTGCTGCTGTCTGGGTTGATGATCCTCCAGTAGTGGATGGATTCGCAGGCATAGGACTAAACGCAACTCCAGTGTAGACAAGTTGTAATCGCATATCCGATGGTTGATTTGAGTAAGAAGTTACTAGAGAAGCTCCTTGGGTCGCATCTCCGCAAGCCCATTGCATGTAGTTTCCTGGGTATGTATTTTGATAACAAGCTGCAGATGAAGAGCTTCCGGACATGTTAGCGCTGATTTTCCATGTCAAGCATACTTGCACTCACCAAGTCAAAATGCCATTGTTGACAATCGACACACTCGGGTTCCATCCTTGCATGCTCTGGTCCTGACAAGTTGTATAGACTCCTTGCGTACACGGCCCGTCCGTCGTACAACATCCTACAAGTGCATGAGCCGTATCATGGATACAACTCGATCCAGCGCCGCAAGTTACTGCCTTTGACTGATCACCTCCAATCCAACCGCAAACATCCACGCCTATCGCATCTCTCTTGAACAACTTCGCAGGCTCGTCTGGTACTCCGGTAGGTCGCGGTGTCCAAGCATGAGGGACATATGTAGCTGTCTGCTCTGCTTCGGCCCATGGAAATGCACTCGTCCCACCCAACGCGACCGCAAAAAGAAGGATGATCGACGAAGAAGGCATTGTGAAGAAAGTCTCTCGCGCCATTGAGCCAGCACCGATTAACTAATTACTCGAACGAACCCAGGGTACAGAAAGAAAGAACGTATGACAACAGAAGCGTACCAAAGACATAAGGAAGATGGGCAGGTGCCACTATTATTGAAGAGATCGCTCGCTCTTGCCGTACCGAGTGCTCTCGACCAACTGTCGTACAGTACCGTGCCGTAGAGGCTGAGGCAGGATGCAGTTTAGCTGTACTAATTACATGCCCAACTAGACAAGACACAGAACCTAATTTCTCGAAGCAGGAAAGGCTCACTTGAAGCCTTTCCGATTGGTCGAGTTGAGGAAGGATTGCAATGACCAGGGGAATGAGCCACTCAGCATGCGCGATTCGTAGGTCTGGAGTGCGTTCCGTTACCTTGGGGGCCAACGGGTAAACCATAGGGTTTTGGTGGGGAGGCTGAGCCTCTTTTCTATAGGTATGAATAGTATATGCTGCATAGTTAATTTTGCATCGCGATCTCTTGATCCACGACTTCTGCAATATGGAAAGAAGGACTTGTGTTTCCAGAAAAACCATGGCCTAGGAAGAAGAGGCTGTATTGGAGTAAAAGTTACGAAGGAGTTTGGTAGTGGAGTTGACTCAGTTGAGGGCAAATTTTGGCGATCCTTCGCGATTACTAGTAGTTGCGGCCGCTAAACTGGCTTGCGAGCAGCAGTGCCCCACCAGGCCTATTTTTACCCTCCCACGGGCCAGCTTACAAGGACTTCGCATAAAATGGTCCTGTAACAGTAACTTGTAACTCATAAGTTTACGAAGTACATTCCCATATTTGCGTTTCAGACTTCTAGATAGGAGACACATGAGAACTCATTTGCCTTTCAGAACCGAAGAACTGGAGACTTACATTGAGCAAACTCGGCTGATTGCAGAGTTGGAGTTGTTGAAATAAGGATATAAATGGCGTGTTGGTGACGGTTGGCGGTGGCTTATTTAACAACGCCCATATGTACAGTACGCCGTGAGAGGCGTTCATACTCTGCAATCCCAGAGGCGGCACGAATCAGGGCATTCGCTCGCACCTCAAACAAATTGGCACTGTATCAGTGTGTTCGTACCGATTCTGTCTGAGGCTCCGAGCTCTGCCTCTCGTAAAGGTACTCCCATCTTCTCATGCATGATACAAGTGGGACTCGAGATCGCAAACAGCTTCTAGTAGTACTTCGTAAGTTCTCTCGCCTCTTCTCTTCGGCGTCTCCATCTCCATATAATGGGAAACCCTCTTAGATAAAAGCTTCTAGAACATCATCATCATCCTATAACTTACCCGAATCGCCTTCTCGCCTGTCCCTTGCAGTAGGATTTCATCTCGCAGCTCGCTTTTCTCCGCTGTCAGTCTACCCTTGCATGTCGATCGACCCCACGTGCAGTCAGCAGTTTCTATTTTAGCAGTGCGGATGTGGGGCGCGCAAATCCTTTGATGGATATAAATAGATTTTGATATATATCTAGCCTGTGCGGTGTCGAGGTGAGGTGAGTTTGTGGGCGCTTGTTTGATGACAAATTTGGTCAAAGAACGTTTTGATAATTGACTTGTAGAAACGTAAGAGATAGCAAAAAGAAAAAAGAGGAGAGTTTGATATCTTTGACTCGGACTCGGACTGCAAAGTCACGAGACGGCTAGTAAGCAGGACCGCCTACCAGCGCAATGCTCGAGAGGGTTGTACAGTAAATAAAACCTCAATCGAAACTCTTCGATCTCTTCCTGATTAAAATCATGTCTAATAATGCCATGGTTGTTTTCTCCTCAATTCGGTGCATCCAGACCTGCGGATCTTGCATGACTGAATCCATACCATAACCACATACCTCTTATCACTCATCAACGCTACCTAAGGTATAACAGCTTTGACATATACCTCAGGTACACATACCAACTCTCCTGCACCTTGTATGTCAGACCATATACTTCGCCCCAACAAACCAACTCAACACCACAAGTCAAAGCCAGCCTGTCTGCTCAGTGCTCACAACCTACTCCTAAGGCTATCCGTCACCAACCAACCCGAAAGAGAAGTAATGATAAATCCCATGATCTCGATCCAACGTGCGAACCGCAGGCCACGTCGCTCCCAACCGCGTGCAAAACTATTCGAAGAGCAAGTATATATAGCACTTGCTTCGGGGTTGTGGCTGGGGGTTTGTTGGGTTTGTTGGCTTGTTGGCTTCAATCAACAAGTCAGCTAGCGCTGTCGTGAATCGTGGTCAATGTTGTACTATAAGGGGGTATATGCGTATATATATGAGATGGATGATATGCAGATCAGATCAGACCAGATGCAAGTATTTACTCAGAGGGCGTGGTGCTTTATCCAGCCAGACGAGATGTGCGCTCGCTCCTTTTTCCGTTATATGAAAGGATAGTTTTGACACCACATCACATCACATACTGTCCTCTAGACGCCGACTCCTCACTCGTTGCCAGCTCTCCTTTTCCTCCACGCCACCATCTTTCTCAAGACCCATGCCCCGCTCTACCCATTCCTGGCTGCCCATCTCAGCTAGACGGCTCAGAGCCCGCGCAAACTGGAAGCGCTCTTCGTCGCCGCTGAACATGTTACTACTCTTCAGCATCTTCATGTTCATGCCTAGGTCGTCCATCATCATCCTCATGGTATCGTCCAAGTCGGCGCCCTCTTCTGTTTGCCCCTTTTTGTCATCGCTATCCTGTTGGACCTTGGCTTTAATCTCTTCCTTTGAGAGGAACAGCTGTGTAAGGGGCACGGCTGTGGTGAGGACTAGCTTGGCGCGGGCCTCGTATACCGCGTCGATGAAATAAATGAAGCGCCGCGCTAAATCTCGTGAATTGTGCGACATTCCGGGAACGTTGGTAACGATAAATGCATCGTAAGCGCGGGTCAACTCGATATAGTCTGCCGCGCCGGTAGCGCGTCCAATTAATTCGTCGAACGTGAACATGGCAGCTTTTCCGCTGACTTTGGGGACATGTATTTCCCTTCCCCATACTGTTTGTGTCTCGGATCGAGGTGCGTCTTGGTGTGGATCTCCCAAGAAGCGGAACCACTTCTCTGCGTGTGTCGCTGCATGCTTGTCCAATGGAGCATGATATACGCCAGAGGGTGGGCGGGGGATTTTTCGATAATCGGTAGGTGAGTCAAGGTTTATGACATGGAGTCGATTTTTGAGGAGGTTGATACATGGGATGAAGGATTCTCGTTGGATACCATTGAGATAGAGCTTGTCTGGGTGTCGATTAGATGTGGTTACTAGAACTACGCCATGGGACATCAAGGCCTCGAGCAGCCTAAATGTATGGTCAGTATGTTTGTAGCGTCTGGGGGATGATTCATACCGTCTAAGAATCATAGCATCTGCTACATCCGTACACTGGAATTCATCAAAACAAAGAACATTCCCCTGCTGTGCGATATCTGCCGCTATGAATGGTATACCATCAATATCATTTCCATGCTCCATTTTCATCTTGTGCAGCCGCTTGTGAACATCCTGCATGAAGTTATGAAAGTGTATCCTCGTCTTTGACGCGACGCTGCTAGGAAGGGTCTCATAGAACATGTCCATCAACATCGTTTTCCCGCTCCCCACATCGCCGTACAAATATAACCCCCGGGGCAAATTCTCTGGAATCTCTTGCAGTTTCTTCTCCTTTCGTGCACCTCCAAAAATACGTCCAAATACCGATACGTGCTCCGGCTTGAGACTTTCGAGAGTGGGGTGGACGATTGCAGGCGCGGTGTAATTCCTGAGTTCATCGTGAAGATTCTGGAGACTTTCTATGATGCCTAGAATGCCATGAGCATTTGCGGTTCTCTCAAGGACACTATTCCTCACCTCTTTGGTGTTCGTCGTCCCTCAATCGGCCAGATTTAACACGCTTGTTGTATTCCTCCATAGGCCCTTGATCATCATGGGTGGCTGCCGCATATTCGTCAGAAAAGCTCCGAGGAGGTGTTGAGGATACATACCATCTTGTACAGTAGCCAAGCTCCTCCTCTGTCCAGCAATGAACACCGCTGGGAGCGCTATCTGGGGTCCTCGTGAGCTGGCAATCAATGGTGTCGAAGCAAAGCTTCGCGTTGCTGCCGCGGGCCTTCCCAAGACTCCCTTTCTGCCGCCGGTTTCATGGCGACATTGTATGCATATCCCTCGTGCCCCAACCCATCTTCCATTCGCATTCGAGGATTTCTGCTGAAGGGACCGTCGGAGATTGGCGGTGGCGGTGGTGGAAGCTCGAAGCTTCATAGCTCAGGATAGAATAGATTATAGGAAGCAAAAGTTCGTCTCATCTAGGGGCGCATAATGTACAGAAAGAAATATATGGGGAGCGTGTTCGTGAGGCTCTAAAAAGAATACTTGTTGTTGTGGAGGCAAACAGGCCATAATGTGAAGTAGCGGAGAAGCCGAACATGCTCGGCGATAAAAATGCCGAGGCGGGATGCTCCCGAAGCATAACTCAACTTACCTAGGTATGTAGAGTAAAAATATACTTTAAGAAGAGTCTCAGCTCGAGAAACCAAGAGGATTCAATAACCTCAAAAGCGAGTTCCAATGATGTTGCGAAGTCATGGACGAATTTTGCAGCAGTGGTGCAAGGGATAATAACCCTTAGGTGTGTTCCCCGCATCGAGCGACATGCTAGCAATGAGTCAATGACAGCTTCTATAAAACACTATATCAAAACTACGAAAAGAAATCCCTCTGGTCCAATACCTTTCATGTACTAGTTTTTCTAGAGAATATGAGATGGATCAAATAAGATAAGTGATACCGTTACTATACAGGTATGAGGCCGACCCACCCTTAATCTATATATAAAAACTTCAATTGTCATTGCGCCTAAGGCTAACAAAGGTCTTTGCAATGCAGCCTAGTACTGTATACAACGGTCGCCTATGCATGCCATATAGTGTAGAGGGGGGAAACAGAGCGGAGCGGCACCCTACACGAAAATCATCCGTTGCTTAATGCACCTTTTACACTTGTAGGAGGTTCATCCGATGTTTCCCCCCCCCTTTTGTCTCATGCATCGGCGTTTTGAAATCCCCATTACGTCCAGCCAATGCCGTAGCTTGGGAAGTTGGGAATGCAGGTCCTCAACAGACAAGAATGCCATCTAGACAGTCGGTTTTGTATCAAAACCCACCGGATCTCTGGATGAAATCCACAAGTTTGATAGGAATGAAAACATAATTCAATCAAGTCTTTATATAATTCCCGCAAGCTTTCTTGAAATGCCACACCCTTCCTACGCAGTATGACTACCTAAGTAGCATTGGCGAGTTAAAATAATCTTTGATTCCCATTTCTTTCCACACACCAGAGAGGTTGATGTAATGCTGTTCCATTCTGCTATTAGACTTTTGATTGGTACAGAAGACGAGAAGGATTCCGGGTCAGGCCACCTGCGATGCAATACCCAGGGGCCAGGGGTGCAACCCTCAAAACTCTAATCTGAGAACATACATCGGGAACGTCTCCGCTTTGAGAGGATATCTTATAGTACAAGTCCTGTTATGGTTGTGGGCAGTGTTATAGTACATGCGTGCGAAATCCTGTGGCAGGCTGTGCCTCTTTTCAAATAGGCCGAGATCCGCGAGACTTCTAAATGTCTAAGATAATAAATGCGAACTTTAAGATACATATTCTAAGGAGGCTATTCTATTCGGATTAAAGGATTAAAGTTTAAGTACAGCTGAAACGTTATGCTAGCTTATATAGTGTCGTGGGGTTGCGATGCGCCACCACGTGATAAATAGTCAGGTGCCTAAGCTGGGGGAAGCCTTATAAAACGGGGTTTCTCTACTCACTTAGAACACCATCCATTCTACAATACATTTATTACAACCCCTTATTATTTTACTTATTAATTATGAGTGTTCTATAAGTCAGATCCTAGCCATAGAGTTCGCGGTTGTGTTGCCCCTCAACAATAGTGGAAGACTTTTTTAGCCCAGCTAAAATAAGCCTCCGAGAGATCCTACGCTAAACTGCTAGCGCAATATCAACTGGACGAGTGGCAGGTACCTTACTACGAACGGGAATAAGCATCAAAGCGGGTTCTCGTGTTTCAAGGCGCACATGTACAGCTGCGGTACAGTAGCAGTCTGTCTCCATGATGATCAAATCTGCCTGCATGTACGGCGTGCTGCCAATATTCCGTACGGCTTGCTTTTGCTTTGTCGTTGATTGAAATTTCTTTCTTACCTTACGGATCCTTCCTCTTTTCTATCTGCGATCTGATATTACACGTTATGCTACTGATTTAACCTCATAATATCCATACCAAGTCTCGCTTCCGCCCTCGAGCCTGTCACTGGAATCATGGATCACTCACATTATGCATATACCGAGGGTCTACAGGTGGCGGATTTTGAGAGACCAGATTCTGAGAGACCACTGCCCGCGCTACCAGAGGTTTCTGTTTCGCCGGAGAAAGAAAGTACTCTTATGAATGATGGTCATGACGAGAAAGAATCCACAACAATACGAGAATCGTTTCCTCGTTCCCTGCGAGTGTCGACGACAAAGGCCTCAATTTCAACACATCAACCAACTAGAGAACCAAGGATTTGTGGTCTACGAAAAAGAATTTTCTGGATATTGTTAGGCATCTCATGTCTGCTCGTTATTACTACTGCTCTTGCTTGTGGAATTGGTATTTTATCAGCAAGACTATCTGCTCGCAATTCGTAAGTAGTTCAGACATTCATTTCTCTGCGCCAATTCTAACCTCTTTTCAACAGTGCCAAGTCTCCGACTCAGGTTCCTGCTTCGGATGCATCTATAGTGGCAGCATCCACGTCGTCAAAACCTTCCTGGCAAACGACGATATACCCACAGTCCATATCAATCGCAACCTCACTTCCTTCAGCATCAGCTTCATCCTTATCCTCAACACCCTGTAATGCCACAGCCTCTATGTCGAAATGCGATCAAGGCGATTGTTCCGGTATGAATGACCAGGATAGCAAGTATGGGAAGTGTACTGCGGGGAGATATAATGGTTGTCCTTGTTTGAGTCTTTGTGGGCCGGTCCTAGGTCCTTGCAATAATTGTGGTGGTGTGAGTGGAACATGTCAAGATGCCCCGTTTAAAGGCTGTGGTTGTACTTATTAGTTTTGTTATTTCAATGCTTGATGGGTCAATGAGGTTCTTCATATGCCTTGCGGGGTTCTCGAGTGTTCCCCGGGTTCTTGTCTGATTGTACAATATGGTTCAGTGTTTAGCCACGTTTGGCATTGTGGTGATGTATCCAAAGTATTCGTCCGGTCCCCCGCATTGTTTACATGTTTACTTGGCTCGTTCGTTCAGCTGGCTTCCTTGCTTAACCCACATCTTTAGGTAAGTATCATTATGTTCATCCCCACCATTCACCCTTTTCTCGCTCTTTCTCCACGATTTCTTGACCTCCCCCACTCATCGCTGTCTTCGTGAATTGCGTCCCTAATGGTGGATATCCCACTATATGCAAACATTATTCCACCATCGCACAGCTTCGAGTGCATAGAAGTTGCCTGGCCTGCACATCGCTTCATACTCTTGGTTATTGGACTATTTGCTATGATTATAGGTCTGTTTCAAACATTGTTTGTCTCTGAGCTTTGTTTGTTTCTGGGCTTCGTTCAAGGAAGGTTACTGGATACCAAATCTATCGCTCCCAAGGGATATAACAATCCAATCACGTGCTTCGTGCACTAAGCCTGATTCGTCGTAGAAGTGAGTAGAACACCGTATAAAATAAAACTTTATTATGGGCAGATAAGCGGGATAAGAATTAATGGCGCATAATAGGCCGCTAAATATTTAAGCGAGCCAAATCGATGCCCTAATGAGACGCCCGGGCGTCGATATAGAGCTCGCCTTTGTACATATCACCACCCGAAGGGATATGTGATATTAATCACGAGTAACTTTGATCTAATTCTTATCAGAGTCTCTGTCTCAGTGGTCTGATTTACGCACTTCCATTCTTCATTCCCTCCCAATCCTCTTTGCTGAACCTGTATTCAACCTCCTTTCCCTCACTCTTCACCTCCTTCCACTTCGCCATCCCCATCCGATCAGCCAGTCCTTGAAACGGCGTATTCACGGCCAATGTCTCAAAAAAGGCCTCCTCGCATCCGACGCCCTCGGCCTCCACCTTCCGGAATGCAAAGTCCAAGGTAGCCTGCAACGCTTCCCGCCCGTACCCCTTCCTCCACTCGGAGCTGTCAATCAGCACACCCAGGTCCGCAATTCGCTTGCCCTGAGCGTCCGTAGAGATACCGTTGATGCCGCCGAAGCCGATAACCCCATCCGCAGGTGGTGAAGCTGATCCTGGCTCTGTTGTTGGGCGTCGGGTTATGACGAGAAAGTAGGCTTGCCCACGAGCGCGTAGGTCCTCCCATTTGGCGATTCTGCCTTGGTATTCTTCTGCCGTTGGGTTGCTTGGCTTGTGCGGTTCATGTTGGGTGTTGAGGGGGTTGGCAAAAAGGGCTGCGAGGGGGGCCGCATCGGAAGCGACGGCGGGACGAAGGGTAAGATTTTTAGTGCGGAGATGGGGATTTGGAGAAGACATCTTGCGACAAAAAGTGTTGGTTACTGTCAGTAACTCAAGTCGTAAGATCACGCGTGATTGGGAGACAGCACACTCAAGAGTACGGTATAGGTAATTCCTGGTTATATTATCTCTAAGGATCAAGAAGCTAGGAGCTGAGGGAGGGATCTATATACGGGGAGGACGACTCATTGATAAGTCATCCCGATGCAAATGTTGGACTTTATATTAACCGCCTTGGCGCCCTTTCTTCCTAACTCCTCTGATTAACACCCTAAGTTTCTACCTTTTAATCGGGCGATTGGTGATTGGGAAAAGAAGCAATTCTCTACATGCGCGAGAAGAGGCGGAGAGCTTAGTCTTCCCATAGTGACCATGTATCGAAGTGGGAGCAAATCATGCCTCGGGCTTGTCGTTTGCTTATTATACCAGGCAAGTATGATTTTGCCTGCTAAAACAGTGCGAAGCCTAAATGCGTCCATTCCTTACGATGCGCTATGCATAATCCAAATTATAAAGTGCGTTGGCATCCTAACTCCTCCGACCACAGACACTGCCGCCATTCACAGTGATCTTCCTGTATTCCCCATCTGTTTCACGATGTATAGAGGTTGAAAACCACACGTACCTCTCGCCATCTATATACTTTTCGTCGGAATACAGGATTCACGTAATCACGTGAACAGACATCGTTTATCTCTGCTGTTGAATTATTATATGGGTGCAATGATGTCTGTATTGTGAAAGGTGAGTGTGAAGTACGCTAAGATACTGGATTTAAATAAACATCAGCAGATAAAAGGTAAAGATGTGCATTAGGCACGTAAGCGCCGACACGGTTATGCAAGTAGATAGCAGTAAGTCTATAAACTTATCAGTAAGAATGGTCATAATACTGCATTGCCTAAAGGTAGCTCTACTACGAGCTAGACGAGCCCCTTCTTGAAATCATCAAATTTGAAGCCAGATAACGACTATTCTTCGACGGCAACGTGCTTTTATGGAATTGGCCGTATAACAATATGGGAATTACCAGTATTTCGCAATCCTGTTATGACTCCCACTTACAGGAAATATGCCCATTACAGGTATTTTCCAATGCCTTGTAAAGGATCATATGTTTATTTAGAGTTTCTATATCCTGCTTTGTACCGGGACAATTCCGGTTGGATCCGGAGTGTTGGTACAAGGCGTCCACAACAAACTGGAGTAGGTACCACAGAATTCCGTTGATGCAAGAGTTCTGCAGGTTTCACATGCGTGTTGGTGACCCTGGATTTTCATAAATTGTGTCACTGCCAAATCTTTACGTAGTACGTTTTGGTCCTTTGGTGCGAAATCTGATAAGCTGTAGCCTCGGGTTACCTGATGCAGGATGGTGTAATCTCCCCACCTCCGCAATAATTTTTAACTCCGAAATCACATAAAGTTTTCACAACACGTGGGATCCCATTTGACTGAAGTCTGAAGGTCTGAATAATGCCTTTAGGGAGTCTAGATCCTATGAAGCTGACCAGCTATACCTGGCGCGCGTACCTGTCAAGGTCCCACTAAGCCCTAGCCGTAGTAATATCATTGGCTTTAGCCCCTTGTGTTTACGGTGGAGAAACCCACGTTTAACAATCATTATGGAGTACTCCGTACGGCGGTGACTCCCCGCCGGGGGAGTAGTGTAGATCGTGATGCAATACCTTGCTAAGCCATCCGCTCGTCGGACATAGTGCTTCTACAAATAGTTTCGGCTATAACTCAAATGATATATAGAAGACTAAACTGTATAGAAGCTTATCTGGTTACCCCTTTTAGGGCTGATATGCAACTAGCGCATACGGCACTCACTGGGTGACCAACGGCAGTTCTTTCTTCTTCAAATTGTCCACTATCCCTGTAAGCCTGGAAGGGGACGATTAGATAGAAAAATACAATTATTCATAAGCATGGCCATGATGCCATTGAACAAGAACAAGGTCTTCCCTGCTCCTCCACAATGACATATTAGAATTACGAAAATATCCCACCTATAACAATGGAGGAAAAGCTGGAGGAACGCGGAAGGCTCGGATTTGGTGCGAGTATAACTATACCATGAACTCCTGTATGAACTCTCGAAAACAATAAGCTTCTCAATCAGAATAGTATACACTGCAAGCAAACAAACCAATTTTTGAGTATGACCATCTTGTTCTTCTCAATTGGATATACTGTACTGACTACTGCATAGTACCAAAGCACTTAAACAGCAATCATGGGACGCAACTACCAAACTCTCAGTCCCGCAACAGGAAAAATACACAAGGAGTTCCCAGTGATTTCCAACGAAGAAGCCCGTCATGCCCTTAACACTGCACACAGCTGCTACACGCAAGACTGGCAGTTCCGTCCCGTGTCAGAGCGAGCACGCATCGTAGCTGGCGCAGCCAAGCTCATGCGCGCGCAAATCGACTCACTGGCCAACCTAGCCACACTCGAGATGGGGAAACTGATTGACTCATCAAAGGCCGAGCTCGAGCTCTCTGCCTCGATCCTAGAATATTACGCCGAGCACGCGGCCGACTTCCTCAAGCCAACTACCATCCCTGAGCACCCAGGCGCGGTCGTTCACACACAGCCTATCGGCGTCATCTTGGCCATCGAGCCGTGGAATTTCCCCTACTACCAGCTCGCGCGTGTGGCCGGGCCGCAGATTATGGCAGGGAATGTAGTGATCGTGAAAGATGCGCGCAATGTGCCGCAGTGCACCGAGGCATTTGCCCGCCTCTTCAAAGAAGCGGGCGCGCCTGAAGGCGTCTACACCAACCTTCTCTGTAGTTTTGATGCTGTCAACGCGCTTATTGACGACTTCCGAGTTCGAGGCATCACATTGACTGGGAGCGAGACATCTGGCGCAGAGGTGGCCGAACGGGCAGGTCGGAACTTGAAGAAGGTTGTCCTTGAACTTGGTGGCAGCGACCCATTCATCGTGCTCGAAGATGCGGATCTGGAAAAGGCCGTGGCCGACGGCGTTGACGGCCGATTATCGGTCATGGGACAAGAGTGTACGGCATCCAAGCGCTTTATCATTGTCGGGAAAGAACGTGGCCGTCTCTTCCAACAAGGTATGAAGAAGGCTTTCGACGCGCTCAAGTTCGGCGACCCAGCTGACAGCGCAACCACCCTGGGTCCGCTGTCCTCGGAAAAGGCTGTGACGGGTCTCCTCAAACAAATTGAAACTGCGAAGGAACATGGCGCGAAAGTCGTTGCCGGGGGAAAGCGTATTGATCACCCTGGCTTCTACATGGAGCCTACAATCGTCACCGACATAACGCCCTCGAACCCTCTATTCCAAGAAGAGACTTTTGGCCCAGTAGCCTCTCTGTATATCGTCTCCAGCGAAGAAGAGGCCATCGAGATTGCCAACGCGACAAAATTTGGGCTGGGCGCATCCGTTTACTGCAAAAACGAGGCACATGCACAGGAAGTGGCTTTGAAGATCGATAGTGGCATGGTATATATCAACTCGCCAGCGCATTCAAACTTTGCCCCTGAGTTGCCGTTTGGAGGGGTCAAGAACTCGGGGTTTGGGCGTGAGCTAGGAGAGCTAGGGTTTGGCGAGTTTGTAAATCGGAAATTGGTTACAAGTGCGCAATAAGGTATATCTTAGCATAAAATAAACAATGAAAATAGATTATCTATTCTATTATCTCCCACTTGATTAATATTATAGTTATAGAGTGAGAAGAGGTAGAGGAAGTAGAAGATCGAAATATATAAGTTTTTGGAGGTGGGGGAAGAGATGCTGCACCTACTAAGCCTAATTCGTCGTAGCACCAACGAACCCGCTACGCTGCCTCTCCCTAAATAAAAAAAAGTGGCCGAATAATGTGTCTAAACTCTAGAGCACATTATTACTCGGCCACCTTTTTCATTCACGGAGAGGCAGCCCACTGCACTTCATCTTTATCCGTATCTGGGTCTCTGGGTCTCTGGCCAATTTTCCGAACATTCTTTATCACCAATATGTCTTACCAATACGTAAGCTGAAGTCGGCTAGACTCCCTATGTTTTACCAACCACTAATCATTATAAGTATATGACGGACAGTATCCAGCAGTACTACTACGGCCAGATCCAGAAGGTGCATTCCATTGAAAACGATCTCGATAATTTCTGGCTCAACCTTTTGCCTGAATACTTTCACAAGAAGCTGAAATATGGCATTGAGCACGAATCGCGCCCACTTCCAGAGATCACCAGACAGCGTGCCGACTGGACCATTCGCTGCATCAGGAATGGCGATCGGTTGAAAGTGGTCCTTATGGAGGACAGACGAAGAGGCACGGAGATTCAGTCTTCTGAGTGGCAAAAGGCCGTCGACCAACTCACCGGATACTTGAGATTGATACGCGTCGAAACCGGCCAAAAACGCAGTGAAACTCTCTATGGCGCCGTCAACATAGGAACCTACACCCGATTTTACCAGCTGGATCCTGACGAGACGGAATGTATCGATTATCCTGGCAGGGAAAAAGCCTATGAGCTTGCAGCTGATGAGGCGGAGATTCATGGGATTCTACTAGATTTGGTTCGTAAGACGTCCTCTCCATGGATGAAAAAAGTGGCCGAATAATGTGCTAGGATTTTAGAACATTTTTCAGCACTTATTTCATCCACGCAGAGGACGTCCCACTGAGTCACTTTAGGAGGGATGGATTCCAACTTGCGGGTTGTGGGCAGCTCCACGAGTCGGACATAGCACCGGGTTAAATTGGGCTTCGGTCTTGCTAAGCCTTATACTCGTTTCATACTTGTTTATTATCTGCTTTGGCCGCTTAGCAATAGTCATGCTCAAAACGATCGCTTATTTATACTGTAAAACCCCATGCAGACTACGCATGTTACGCGCTAAGCCTGTGGCGGATGTCTAGTCAACTCTTTCCCCGCTATCTACTAGTGCCTTGATCACACTACTACATCCCTCCAAAGATTACTAGAAATATTAACCAGATCAATAGCGGCCCCCTCAACCAGTCCGTGGATACAAAGGCTCTGACAGCACCGCCTCTTCCCAAAGTCGTCGCGATGGTTCCTGACATCTCTGATTGCATCATTTGCGGGTTTCCAATCTTCGATTACCTCACGGCGTCAGGCCTCGGTTCTTGGTTGAGGGACTTTCGGGCATGTGAGTATGCAGCGAGTAATCCAAAAGACTCTTTGCTAATGTAAATCGGTCTAGTCGGACCCATCAGGGACATTCCTCTCTGGTGTTGGTTGTCAGGAGGACCCTGACCCAAGTACGTGGATCTCACCATCTGATCCCAACATGCGATGGGACGACGGCGATTATCATTCTCTGGCGTCGGACGAGCTGCCAGTTATGCGAGATCGTCCCGTCAATGGCCGTCATGGTTTCATACTTCGTGACGCGTGCTGGCACCTTCTGCAGAGAGCCTTTCAGCCCAGCGAAATTCCTCTTGAGCGGTTGGTCCAGGTCTGCGAATCATTGCCATTTCCACTTCGAGGAAATTGTGTCTCTTAGGGCCATGATTACAGAGGTCTCCACCTCCTCGATTATCTAAACTACTATCCCTGGGATGATCGTCTTATAGAGGAATGCCACAACGCTAGACTGCGTTTATACGCAGAAAGCGACCCGTACAACGTTCCGGAGATCCCTAAGTTACGAAGTACTTGTGACATCTCCAGAGCATCCAATAGAATTGCCACTCGATACACAGCTGAATGACTGCTTTTCAAGGCTCCCCTGGGAAGTTCTGGATGCTATAGCCGTCAAATTACCCACTGATGATGCCCTGGGTCTGCTGGGGCTTCACCAGCTTTCCTGCGACTCTTGTCTAGTGCCACCTTTTGGGTGTCTAGATTTAAAAGCCAGTGCTGACCGCAGCTTTATATTCGAGACGTGGAAGAGTCCGAACCCTACAGATGGATGAGCCTGTATCGACTAACTCGTTGTACTCATGCCCTATCTGGACTACAGAACCGAAGGAGGATCTGGGACTTGGTCAGACCACTTAAAGATAATACCAGCCTACACTTGCGGAAAGTAAAGAGATGACAAGTTTAGACGAAGAGTTTGCCTGTCTGAGATGGAGCAAGGTGGCAGGAGTCTGCCAGGAGATGTAATGGACGAGGTGGGTTACGCCCCGAGCAACTTCAACGAAGGCTGCCGAATCATTGGTACACACGTCGCACATATACTGAAAGACCTCTTCAAAATCGGCTTCACAATCAGCAGCCTTGCAAACATCACTTAAATTGCAGGCGTGCATCTGATCACTGGAGGAGGCACTGATATATGTCTTGGCTTTATATCTGACGGCAACGAAGTTATTAAGGAAGTCACAGCACTAAGAGGGTGTATCCTAGCGGTGGGCTCAAGAGGCATCCATGCCCTGCAAGTTGTCAGTCAGGACGGTAGCCTGTCAGAGTGGGTTGAATGCCTACACAAAACGCCAGCTAATAATACAGCGCCTCGCCGACTTCAATTTCCTCGCTGGCTTAGAAGTGAGCTGTGATGTCAGTATATAATTCTGTTAACATGTATATTGTTCCGCTAGTACTTACGCATCTATATAGGGATACAAAATAGTCAGTCTTGGAGTCCTAGGGGAAGCCTCGCCTCCTATCACAGCGCCAAGCGAGCAGGGCTCGTCACTGGAAAAGGCAGAATTATGGTAGCCTACAGTCCTTGAATCCAGATCATCCCTAAATGAAGCGTCATTTACGGGTGAAAATCCATCTTGTACTGCATACCGACCATTGATATTATGGATCTGCGGACAGGCTGAATTTCTGATCCCGGACTATGTCATATGGTTAGTCTGTTTTAATTATTATCTTCTTGTACCTTTAGTTTCTGAAGCATAGCTCAAGTTCTACTACTAGTTTGCATAATGCACACTCGGAGCTCGAACAAAAATCAAAAGCTATATGATTGAGTTGGAATTAAAGAGTTATTTAGGTAAAATCTGAGTGGTTTCCCGTTGGATTAAGATGCTTCAAAAGTCATTTTCTTATGTATATCTTATATTAAAGTCTGCTTGCGTAGAAAATACTAAGCCAAGATTTTCAAAAGTTGAAGTGGAAGTACTTTCGAATGTTCTGGAGTAGTCTTACATCACGGCTTTATTTTTGTCCTTCCAATAGTTACAAGCTTCAGGAACCCGATATGCACTCCCCGTTCGGAATACCCCTGTACTCGCCACGTTCTCGCTTAATATCGCTCCTGTTTCAGGGGTCACCAAGGTCTTCGCTAAAGCTCGGAAACACCAACCTATATAGGTATTTTATGGAACTATTAGAAACTAGAATGGGAGAAATGGAGGTGATAAGCCAATTAAAACCAGCTTATACAAATTTTCTAAATTTATCTGGAGCTAGCTTTCGGAAATGCGACAACTTTAACCGGCAGCCTTTCATTGCCCCCTCTTCGCTTACACCCCACCACAAGGCAACGACAACTTGCAACGATTTGTCCTTTCTTTAAGTACATGGTAACTCTTTATGAGCGACGGAAGAGTTCACAGAAAAGATCAAGTACACACCATTATCCTTAGCCATTGATTCCATTAAAAGCTAGCGGCCCCTCAAGAAACACCTCGAAGTCCCATCAATCCTCGCAACCATATCAATACAAGAAATAACAGCACTCAACACATCCATCCTCTCCTACTCAAGGTCAATCAACCCAAAACAAGCGTGCAGCACCTCTAAGCTTGTCAAAGGCTTGTGAAACGGCCCGGAATCCTTTGCCGGGGTTCTGATTGGTCGGAAGCGAGAGGATCGATGGCAAGGTATTTTTGGCGAAATCCTGACAATCCTGACGATACATGCACTTCTTTGTACCACGAGCAGGACTCTGAATGGATGGAGAAATATCCGCAGTTGCGGAGTGAGTCTAGGTCCAGGCCTCATGTTTGAAAGCCACCCGCCCCCGGGTTACCGTGGGATTTATATATGGGGAGCGTGAATCTGCTGATGCAATGTTCGGACGGATATATGCCCATTAAGCTATGAACCACCCCACCCCATGCCTGCCATCCATCCCCTCTCTCTCGTTAATCTTCACCTGCGATGAATGAGCTGTACGACGAAGAATGCTGCTGGATTTCTGTCTCATTGAAATCACTACCTTGATATCCGGACCATCATCCTCATCATCATGACGACCTCGCGACTCCCCGAGCTAAACAACGGCATAGTAACAAGCTGGATCCCCCTCACCACACAAGCAGCCTTGTCTCCCTACCCAAGCAGTTGCAACAGTGCGTTCAGATTAGAGACTCTCTCGGGTACCATCACGAATATCGTAGCCTACGACCCATGGTACGGCCAAGCGATCGATACGCGATATCAGGGCTGTCTGGCGGGGGAACAGACGCAATGGTGGGCGCAGCAGAATCTGCCGACGACAGTGTTCGATCTAGGTCCGTTTGCGTGTCCGACGCCGTACACGACGGCGACGACGAGTGTGGTTGCTTCGGGGACGACCATGGTTGCGTGTTGTCCGAGGTTTGTAACCTTTTCCTCTGTAGATAGATTGGCATTAGTCCATGAATGAGTGAATACTTACTCAAAATTTGGCATCTAGTGATTATCAGTACCAAAACCAGATATTGCCTCCTCTCGCTGGACGCCAGTGTCTGTCCGCACTGAGCAGCGGCCAAGTCATTACGGCGAAAACAGGAACCATTGGCTCGAGTAACTGGACTGATACAACGGCCACTATTACCGCGACGGATGTTGGAGTGTGGGGAAACCAACTCAACGGCTTTGTGTTTGCAGATGCGGTAGTCACTGCAGCAGGAGGACCAACTCAGACGGGTTCGAATGTTGTGGCTTCGACGCCAGCTATGACAGGGACTGCCGATTCAGCTCATCACTCCACTTCCACGTCCGCTTCCGCCTCATCGTCAATCCTCAACACAACAGGTGGAAAAGTGGGGATATATGTAGGAGTACCACTCGGAGCGGTGATTCTATGCTGCGTTATCGGCATCATCCTACTATACAGAAGAAGAGCATCGCGCCTAGACAAACAGTTCGCAGAACTAGAAGGCCGAGATATGGATATATCAGCGCCGATAATACCGCCCGGGCCACCACCTCCCAGACCCCCACCTCCCCGACCGATGCCTGCGGCCCTGCCAACAGAGCTCTGGAGTCCATACGAGAAGGAATGCGGTGGTAGGCATGAGATGGAGACCTGGGAGCGACCGGTGGAGATGTGGGCGGGAGGGATAAAGAATTGAAGTCTGGCTTGTATATATATCCAGGATGTTGAGCGGTAAGCGGCTGGTTCTGTTTCCGCGGTTCAGGGTTGGGCGGGGTGGTTGGGGGAGTGTATATCTTGTATTGATTCAGCCTAGGCCTCTTGTTATACAGTAATCTTATACCCACCTGTATTTTCTAAATTCGTAGGGAAAGCTTTGGTGAGAATATTCATAAGTGGTAGCTGCTCAAGCCCCATCATCTCTAAAAATAGAACCACCGCGGGGTTCCAAGAATTACCCCGCAAATTTCCAGCCGAAGTATAAATATAGAAAGCACAAAACATCGTCTTCTAGTGCAATGTGAGGGAAAATAGTACTACAACTCAAACGCACCCATCAAATCCTCAGAAAATCAACCTGCCAAAAGATCCAAATCGCAACATCACGTGACCATAATAGCGTACATATCTTGAATCTGAAAGCTCATCAGACAGTCACATTTTGCGAGCTGTTATTGAGACGACTAGTCTCATTCTACATAACTCTGATGATATTATCAAAAGCGTAGGATCAGGAAACCAGAATCAGGCCCGATAGAAAGCTGAGACGTAGATCCAATATAGTATTAATAAGGTGACGACTAACCAGCCAGTAACGGTGTCAACAAGGTACGCGCACTCAGAAGCCCTACGAATGATCTAAGAAAGCGTAAGCATTGTCAATCCCAGAGAAGTCACTATATCAAAGCCCAAGCGCGCCATCGCTTACGAAGTGAGATCCTCCAGCACATCGATAGCCCCCACTCTGCTTCCGCCAAACATAGCCTGCAACACAGACTCCCATGTGGCGCAATTTGACTTGAGCTTGCTGTTCCTTCTTCCGTCGCTGGTCCTCCGCTTCTCTGTGTCTCTCCATGTCTCTCTGGATGCGTTCGCGATTTTCTCGCTCCTGAGAAGCTCGGATCCTAGCCTCTTCGCGTCGTCTCATGTGCTCCAAAGAGCGTGCTTCTTGCTCAGCTTGTGCTTTTTGTAACGCCGCCGTGATGACATCGCGCTGCCTCTGCGCTTCTTCATCCCTGCCTGCGATCTCCCGAATTCTGACTTCTTCACGCTGTCGCATAAGTTGCAAGGCATGCTCTTGCTTGATTTGCTCTTCTTGAAGTGCTTTCATATCGGCTTCTGCTTGCTTTTCTGCCGCTTCTGCCAGCTTGCATGCTTCGGCGTGCTCTTGGAGCCGTTGCTGAATGGCTTGAGCTTCGGCTTCGGCTATCTTGTGGTCTCGCTGAAGTTGCTCCCAAACAGCATCTGAGACTCCGGGATCGCGAGTAGGGTCTACTGGAGGCGAGACAGTTGATGGCGGGTTCTCCTCTTTATATTGAGCAGGGGAGGGTGCAGTCTTGGATGTCGAGCTTGTCGTGGTACTGGGGCTTGATATGGGTTGCGAAGGAGGAGGAGCGTGCATAGGAGGTGGTTGACTCGGGCGTACTGTGGCGGGTAGTGAAGCAACCTTGCTCCTAGCTCGGCGATCAGAGAGCATGGTTTGGATGCATGATAGGGCCGTATCGTGCGGAAGAATGAGTTGAGATACTTTGCTAGTATTATTTTGATAAACGGTCCTGACCATGCTCTTCGCCAACGTTTGAACATCTCGCGCGCTGCCCCAAGCCGGAAGATGAGACAGCTCGGTAATAAGTGCCAGCAGTTCATCGTGTGTGTTTGTTGATGATAGAGATGGCATGGTAATCTGGCTCTGTTTAAGCCTTGACTCTAGTAGTAGGAGGCAATTCGCAGGATCCAGAGCCGGGAATATGAACTCGTCAGCAAAGCGACTGCTGAGGCCTTCGTTGACTCGCAATAGGTTATTCATGTCTTTATCGTATCCAGCGAGGATTATCACCATCTTTCCCGCGAACTTGAGCTTGGTAACACAATCGACAAGCTCGTTCACTGCCTCTTGTGCGAAATGGCCTTCTCCCAATCTATAGGCCTCGTCGATGAATAGGACCTTCCCGAGACCCTTCTCTAGTTGCTTGATAACCTTTGGTCCTGTATGGCCAACATATTGGCCAACGAGGTCCGATGCCGAGCATTCTACGACTTCGGGTACCGACAGGAAACCAAGATCATAGAATACTTGACCAAATTTACGAGCAGTAGACGTCTTTCCAGTACCTGATTTACATTAGTCGGGGAATTTTAAAAAAGTTGCGTCTAGTGATGACATACCTGGAGGGCCCTTGAAGATGAAGTTCATGGGAATCTGACCCCGTGGGTCAAGGTCTTGGGCTCGCATACCATTTGCAGTTTTAATGTAACCATCTAGTTTGGAGACTATTTCCTGGCAACCAATAACGTCTTGGAACAGGCTTTGAATATTAGTTCCTGCACTGGCCAATGTACGTTGGTAGTCGACATCAAAGTCTTCAGGTTCAAAGAGGAAATCGATGCTGCGCTGATCAGCGGGCGAGGCAGACTGTCGACGCTGGTAGTTTGTCTTGGCCTTCGAGATGAGGTTCTCCACGTCGCCACCGTTACCAAAGTTCAATCCATTACGAGCGCGGCCGAGGACGTCAATAGCAACAGAGATAGCACGAGTTGAGGCGCCAAGCCCCTGCTTGTTGAGTTTGAAGAGCAATATTTCTTGTAACTCTGGGTCAGTGAAATCTTCGAACCGAAAAGCTTCAGAGAGTTGGAAGCGCCGAGTGAGTCCTTGATTGACATTTTGGAACATTTCCTTCATTTCTTCCTCGTAGCCAAGCAGAAGCACGCATCGATCGTCGCCAGGTACACCTTGGACTTCCGCCACGATTGTGTCTATTACCTAAGTCAGGTTAGCTGAGGCTCGAGGGTCCTAGGTCTACTTTCAAAACCTCGACAATGAAATGTGCAGATTGAGGTCGGTGGCATGGATCAAGCAAGCCAAGAATGAAAGGAAATGAACTAACAGCAGTCTTGTAGATATCACCGCCATTATCCTTTGAAGAGCTAAGCATGTATGCTTCGTCGATGACCAAGACCTTTCCCACAGTAGTTGCCAGTATGCCCTTTGTGTTGGCTTCCGATTGGCCTATATGGCTACCCAAGAAGTCTGCGGGGTTTTTCAGAATGACTATAAAGGTCAGCATTGAAAGCACCCAGAGCGTCAAACCTACCTTCTCCATTGCTCAACAGTCCCAGGTCTCCAAGAATTCGGCCATAAAGCTTTGCCACCGTTGTTTTCCCTGTGCCAGGTGAGCCCAAAAAGACTCGATTCAGGGATATCGCGATCAAAGGCTTCTCCTGTAGCTCCCTATTATAATTCATCTTAACGAGGTCGATGAAGAAGCTGACTGAGGACTTGACCGCCTTTAGTCCGGTCAGCTTCTGAAGCTCACCCCATGCATCGCACTTCAAGATGGCCTGTGAGGGATCTGGCCCAATGAGGTCCTCCTTTGTGATAAGCCGATCGTCGGGATTGTGCCCATCTCGACGCTCTCTTGTAAGGCGTTCTGATTGTCGCTCGCGAATTTGAGCAAAAAGATTCTCCAAGGCCCGAGCATTGCCGAAGCCGTCACGACCTCTGCCACGACCTAATCTAGTCACGACAATCCGCATAAACAAGCCGCCTGGGCCGTCTTCAATTGCCATTCCTCCTCCATCCTTGTAGAAACGGAGAATCTTTGATTGGAGCATGATCAAGAGTTCGGCGTCCGTGTAGTCATCGAAGTAAAGAGTGTAAGGGATTCGACTGGGAAGGCCTGGATTGTGCTCGAAGAATTTCTCCATCTACGTAATTGGTCAGTTGTTGCTATCCTCGAACCTATTCTCGGCAGGCCAGACATCGAAGAGCGCTGCTCTCAGAACGCCCGTCAAATCTGGGAGATAAAACTGACCTGCTTTCGGTAGCCCGCGAAGACAAATATAACTTGACCAACCAAATTCTCGATTTCAGCAAGTAGATAGTCGAGAACTGGCTTTCCACCAATGTTGTGATTTTCGGTGAGCTGGTACGCTTCGTCAATAAAGTATACGCCTCCACCAGCATTTTCAAGCTGTTTGAGATGTTCTTTGACCTCCGTAACTCCTCCGTGGGAAAGCCGAGACCCAGTAGTCTCTATGAAATGATCCCCTGAAAGAACTTGCAGAGACGTCAGGGCTTTCGCATAGTGTCTCGCTACCGTGGTTTTCCCTATGATTGTTAGATAACCATCAAGAGGATTCTCAGGACCACAAACCTGTGCCAGAATTCCCGAGAAGAACAAGTCCAAAACGCTCTTTCTTTAGGTCAGTACTTTGTCGGATGCTTGTGTCGACCTTGGCTTTGATGCGCAGCACTTGGGATTTCACCTCTTCCAAACCAATCATGTCCATGATTTCATCGATCGCCGGGTTGACTGCATTGAGCTGGTCTTTCTGCCGTTGCCACTCGGTCTTTGATGGGGATGCATTGTGGGTGATAGCGGCGTTGATGGAATTGTGAAGAAGAGTTCTGCTCTGCGGAGTCGACTTTGGCGCAGCGGGAGGGTTTGCTTGCTTCTGAGAAGCTGGCCACGAGCCTGGAATACTGATTGGCAGCGGATCTGCTGGATTGACTGGAGCTGCTTCTTCGACAGGAGCTGAAGTGGAGGCTTCCCTGGCCCTCTCCTTGGCATTCGTGAGGTCCTTTTCCTTTTGCTTGATGATTGCTGCACGTTGTGCCTCTAGTCTTTGTCTTTTGACACCGTCCGCAAGCTGTTGAATTTGCTCATCATATTTCCTCACAGCTTCTTGATGCTTGCGAGCGTCTTGTTCCTGCTTCGCCTGTTCTGCAACTGCCTTTTGTGTCTTCCTTTCGGCTTCTTTCCGTGATCGTTCACAAGCATGACAGCTTTTTGGTTCGCCTTCAGTGCAATACCAACTTATTTTATGGCCTTGACTGCACATCTTTTGCTCGCGAGCTTGACACTTCATCTTCGAGTGGTCAACGATCTGATGACAGCTGCTGGGACATTTGTGCTTTCCACAGGACAGGGAAGCACCACTAGCAGTGAAACATCAGCGGGATTTGCAGATTATTTGGTGTTGTCGTGGACTTACCAAGGTTCTGTACATCCTCCATCTGGACAACGCAGCTCAAACTCCTCTGGTGAACTGAGCGTAGCTTTTCGGTCGGGGTGTTTCTCGCATTTGGTAGGGAATCCATTATAGACATGCCCTTCCTCTTTAAGCATGCTGAAAGCTTTGCGCCATAGTTCCTGTCCTTTTCTGGCGTTGATGAATGTGTCAGAGTTACCAATCATTATAAGCCCGTCTCGTGCTCGGGAAAGAAGAACGTTCAAGCGCTCGGGAGCGGACATGAATCCTACGTCTCCGGATGAATTGCTCCTGGTCAAAGACACAAGTACGATGTCACTTTCTTCGCCTTGATAATTATCTGGAAGAACCAAACCTGTTAGTACATGTTATATACCGCCCCTCGCAAGTTCGCATAGGAAGTGAAAGTGACGTACCGATGGTAGAGAGTCTAAGAGAAGGCTTTGTGCTTCTCGAAGCGGTATCCACGACCAAGCCAGCTTTTACAAGATCAAAACTATCAAGATCGTTAAGAATTGGATCGTTTTCTTCGGCAAGTTGATTACGAAGCAATCTCAATTGCCCGAGATACGGTGTCAAAACCACCAGCTTGTCCGACCCGTACCCTTGTTGTGCTAGATATCGTACGCATTTGAGGATCATATGCGCCTCGAAGTAATTCTCTCTAGATGGACTATTGCCATCTCTGGCCTCTTTGGACTTCTCCAATTCGAGCTCTGGATGGGCGTGATTCAAAAAGATGAAGTTATCAGTGAAACCGCGGAGATCAGCACGATTCTTAGTTGATGGTGCATCTTTGAGATTGGGGTAGGTCAATTCCCGAATCATTTTCGAGAATTCTGGCCTCATTCGGTGTTGCTGCTCTAGCGTCACGTGTGGAAATCCACGGAGAATTAACCTCTCAAAAAGCGATCGATTTAGGTCGAAGCCATCTCCCTGTTCCACGCTTAGTGGCCAGGAGCATTTTGGTCGAAGTTGCTTGTGGTCCCCAATCAATATCAGCTGCTGTGTCTGCGGCCCAAGAGCGGTCAAAATGTGCGATTCGAGGATCTCGCCTGCTTCCTCGACAAGAACTACATATAGGGTGAGCATTTGAAATAGGAGTTGTAAGGTAGGCTGTGAAGTTTATAGCAGTTAACTTACCAACGCCTGGAGATGCGGCCTGTATGGCCGAGAAGTATGAAGCAGCACCATTTGTAGTACATCCGATAACGCGCTTTGTTTTGATCACATTGGCATCTCGCTCCGCGAGTATGCGAGTGAGTTCCATCTGATCCGCGTTGAAGGCTTTGCCACTTTCGCAAATGGCACTGATTAAGTCTCCGAGGATCGATCGCCGCCACCTCTGCATGCACGCATTTCGCATATCGCGAGTCATTTCCCATACTGGCAAGCTGTCCTCTGGTTGTGCATCTCGAAACTTACCTGCATCCGGCTCACCTCTCATCCACCTATCAAGCAAGTAAAAGCCACTGATCGGTTTGCCATTAGGGCCAACATGTGTGACGCCTTTCTCAACGTCGGGCAGGGTAAATGTCTCATAGAATGGCAAGTCTTCGGCAGCAAACTCTGAAAATTCCATGATCTGTTTCTTGGCGATATTCGCGTGATCATACTGTTGAAATGCATCCTTGATTCGTTCTTCGTGGTCGGCGAGCTTCAGCTTCAGCCGAGTGATCTCAGCCCACTGTGGTGGCCTCAGCTTACCAGCAGGTTGATCTCTGATTCTCAACGGTAACGTTTGGGGTGTCCCCTTGGCACCAAGTCGTACTATATCGGAAGCTGGGATTCCAACTTTCATGAGGTCCTCGAGAAAACTATCCAATGCATGGTTGGTGAAGCACATAACTAGAATGACAGCTTTCGTCGCATCATAGAGTACCTTGCCAGCCAGGGCTCCAAGAAAGGTCTTTCCGGTCCCTGAAATTATTAACAGGCTGACAGAAGTATGAGGGTAATGAAGCATACCCGGAGGCCCTTGTACCAGGCTGACTCTCTGAGAGAGGCAGGAGACTAGAGAAGCTACTTGCGACTCGTCCAAAACCACACTTTTCCGAGCACCCAGCAGATGCTTCAGCTCCTTTCCAGCTGAGTTTTCTAAACCTTGCAAGATGTTTGACGGTTGGAATGATGAACCCCCGATCTCATCACCCGCTTCCCAGTTAACTAGGTCATCTTCTAAAGGCAAGTCTATGATTCCTTGCAATCGTCGAAGGAAAGGCTCAAAAGCAAATATTGCTGTGTCCAGTTGAATCAGCTTGATGTTGGATGCGGTTTTTGCTTTGAATAAGGTGGAGGAAAGTTCAGACTCGTCCGCAAATTGCACCACGATGGAAGAAGGATCCTTGATCAGCTGATCGTCGTCACGAGAAATAGTTGGAAAGGCTGTTGGTTCGTTGTCAATCATGAGGCAGCATAGATTACCATGTCGAAGAATGTGCCGATTGTATTTCAAGAAATCCACTCTTTTGTTGACCGGAAGTTTCTTCAGCTGTGGTAAAATGCCATCCCACTGCAATCGCACTCCCCAGGGTTGACGTTCGGTATCCACCTGGACACCACACATTTTTAGATTGTCAATGATTGTCCCCTTATGATAGCCAGACTTTCGACCTTGTATGTTTGCCAGTTCTTCTCGTATCTCGCCGAGCATATCTTCGCGCAGAAGTCTGAATTGATTGTCGATGTGAAAAATGCTGCGAGATAAGAGGTTCTCAGGATCGTCAAGAAAGTCCGCAGTTCGAAAGAAGGCTCGTTCTCGGGATATTAATTCATCTCTCGTAGGCATGATAGATATCTGTCTGTAGTCGGTATGGTCATTGTCATGCCTGCCACCTGGTTGAGCAACGGCATCAGGCGAGTTCTGATCCGGATTCAACTGCAACGAATGCTGGATTTTGTATCCAATGCGACGAGTATCATTGTCGGAGCTAGCCAAGATCTTGTCCACTATGTCTGGATTTCTCACTAGCTGAGGATGAACCGAGGCCCAATCTCCTGGGAGTGAGATCAATTGGAGAAGGAGCCATGCGTACGAAGAGAATGCAACAAGATCAAGTGAGCCTTCCTGGAAAGCCTTTGTATATGAATCCCAGAAATATGGCGGCTCAACGACCTGGAGCAAGATTTTGGAGAGCGCAGAACCAGAGCCGATCGTTCTCAGAGACTCTTCTTGGAGATACAGAAGCAACTTCGACCCGTGATTGTTGAGAAAAGAAACGGAAGTGTCGAAGCGAACTGATATTTGAAGCGCACTGAGACCAGAAGTGCTCGTCAAGATCTTGGAAACACAAGCTGCGGGGTCAGGCTGCGAACAGATTGCTTCGATGAACAAGCGACCATTGGTGGCAGTGGTGACCGGCTTTTGGCCATCAATCACGGCGTTGAAGAAACGAGAGAGTCGAGCTTGACGAATATCGTCGTCTACTACTGGAGTTGTCATGTCTATGGAATCCAGGCCTCCGAGCCAAACAGAGTACCTGATGGGTCAAGAAGCAGGTACAAGGCTGGATGTGTGAAGAAGAGAAGCAGATATCTAGAGCGTCAGTCCGTTTGTAATCACATGTGAAGGTTCCGAGATTGTTTTGGGAAGATGATTTGGGTTGGCTCGGAGGGACACTCATGCATATGTCGGTTGCCGCCACATTTTCACTACAACCTTCACCCGTCGATGGTCTTTCAACGCAACGGGGACTCCAGAAACCAGCTGCAGCGTAGACACTCTTTGCAGAAAGATCAGAAGAGAGGGCTAACAAAATCAAAACGAAAGAAAGGGGTGCTCAAGAGGGCTTGGTAGGCTTTGTTGTAAAGCCAACAATTCCAGAGCCTCGTCGTCTACCATTTGCTGCTTTTAGCATCGGGCATGTCCCGGTTACACAAGGCATGCATGATCGAAACAGGACTGTTGCATTGATGAAGTCTGAATGTCACTGGCTCCCTGCGTCTGCCGAAACCATAACTCTTTACTTGAGGGGTGCAACTTGCCGTGTTGGTGGCTATGTACCGTTTGGCCACGCCATACTGCAAGGAGAAGAAAGAAGCAGAAAGATATAGTAGGGAGTGTTGGGCCTCCGAAAAGTATACAAGCTTGCGAGATCCCACCTCATATTTATGGGCTATCCGAAGCATCGTGCCCTTTTGGATGTCTTCTCAGGAATTTCGTCGCGGGAACAACCTTTGGGGCGGACGGGGCAGCCATCGCGCTCGAGGTGGCTGGCAGGGTTCGTCACGCGCATCTGCGTCTACCCCACAACAACTACCAAGAGCAGACGAACCTTTCGGACCTCGCATCGATTCCTTCAAGGCCAAAGAATTGCTTATCGAGGAGGAAAGCCCCGAGATTGAGGATGTCAAATATGTGGGATCGTACAACTGGCTAAATGACAGCTCTCCAATCATCCTAGTCCCCGGTTAGTTCCTTTTATTTTCATCTCTACTGTATACTTCCATCGACATCTTATCTTCCCAACAATATAACTTATGCTGACTGCAACGGCCAGGCTCGCCTCCAGCATGGACGCCGTTGGCTGAAGACGTTAAGCTGCCACCCGACAGCGAACCTGTGTATCGAGACGTCAACGCCGCTCGCTATGCCGCCTACCCCATGGAGCCCGCCGTTCGCTCGGTCCTAGCCATGCAACCCCAATCCGAACTCCCTTTTGTGGATGTGTTTGGCTGTGGAAGCACGTTTGGAAACCTTCTGAGATGTGCCCGCTCTCAATCAAAGCCTTTCCGATTCGATGTCGATGTCATTGGGGATACCGTCTTCATGGTTCGCAGGGAGGAATCACCAACTGAAAAAATCACAGATCTTCAAGGATATGGCCATACTTTTCCAGAAGCCTACACCTCGTGGGACGCAAATGTGCGCAACTCCACCTCTCATCAGCGTATTGTCAGCTACGCCTTCGGTGGCATGCAGTTCTTCGTCCGTTCAGAGACGGATGCATACCTCAGAGATTCAAGTACGGGATCAACTTCGTTGAAGACAGCCCAGGAAGAGGCTTCCATCGATAACTTTCTTGATACTCTGGGTATTGACGCTCGCCAGCCAGTGGACGGAGCGGCTGTCACGCTTCGAAAGCAAGGCACACCCATATCACAAGACGACATCTTTGATATCAAGACCCGAGCGAGATCCAGGGAATACAATATGGAAGAAATCCTTCCTCGCCTATGGCTGAACCAAACTCCCAATTTCCTTCTGGCCTATCATAAATCTGGAATGTTCACTGAGCCGAAAGTCAAGTCAGTACGTGATAGTGTCCTGGAATGGCAAAAGGATAATGCAAACGATCTCGCTCGTTTCCATGCTCTCGTTCGGCGAATTGTGGATGTTGTTAGAGATTCTGATGGCCAGCAGTTTGAGATCAGCTGGGATGGGCGAGGAGATCTGTGCATCACGAGACAGATTGCAGAAGGAAGGGAGGCTTTGCCCATCGATCTCTCGGTACTCTGGCAAAGCATATGATCTATAATCTACTCGGATTTTCTTCTTGGATTCGGTCGTGTTTTGTTCATCTTCAGTAGTGTCCTGGACTATGTTTGCTCTCTACCTATGTATTTCTGGGAGTGGGTTGGGTGGCTTGTCAACTATCGAGATATTACTTATCAAGAACTGCTTTGCACCTCTGCTGTATACTCAGTCCATACCGTGTATCCGTAAGACAACATGCTGGGTGACTGTGCGGTTGTACCAAGCCTTTGATCGATTGGTAACGGCTTATTTATTATTGGGCTGAGCTGACTAGCCATGTTATGAGAATAATGTTAATGTCCAGTATACATCTAAAGGAGGTTTTGGTGTTGCGCTCAGCAACAGAACTTTTATTTCTCCGGACCAAAAGGTCAAAGATGATTCTGGAAGGGCATAAGGTAGTAATTCACATGATCCGCAGAGCAGTGGCAAAATGATGGTTGGATGATTAGGTGAGCAAGTATAATAAACTGTGAGGCAATAGCAAAAGCCTTTTCACCGCTAGTGTAGCCGTAACATCGCCTTCCCTTCCCATCCCCATTGAGACTGATCAGATCCCTGCAGAAACCGTGGCCACACTCAACGTGAATTGGAAAAAAGTATTTAATACACCAAACTCCTCCTCGCGCACTCATCGTCGTTCTTTTACAGTCTTTGCGATCACATCTTTCTTATAGACGAACAGTACCAAAATAGGGCGCTCGGCAAGTTCAACAGGAAACAGAGCACCAAATACCTTGTCACGACGATTTGGCTGCACCGCACCAGACCAGACCAGTCCCCATCAATCTCACCGATCCGTGCCCACTTTAGCGCGAGAAATTTCTTCTTATCGCACACATAACAAAACCTCCCCCCCACCCGTCTCTCTCTCCCCTCCTCTTCTTCTACGAAATGCCCGGTACTGTCGCAGAATCCTCACAGCCAGCATCCGCAATCATGGCAAACGAAAACAAGAACTCCGTCAAGATCCTTGACGAGCTGATGGCCAAGCTGAACATCAGCAAGGCCCAGGAGGACGTGAACGCTGCGACCCTCAACCTCGCAACCTTCATCAATGGCCCGATTGAAGAGCACGATGCTCCTACCAAGTAAGTATACAAGATATTTCTATCCTACTTAAGTATATCAAAGGTGTCACGAAATCGAGGACTTCGCCCCGGAGGCGCGCCCTGGATGTTTTGTGGCGAACCACCGGTCGCAATAAATTTATTGCAGCGGCAATTATGGAAAACCCAGTATGCTAACAATCTACTCTACAGGACCGTCACTGCGCTGAAGAAGCAACTGGCCAACAAGAAGGATGCCAACGTTAGAGAGCGTGCTCTCAACGCCATCCAGGCCATTGCTAACCACCAGGATATCTCCCCCTCCGTCGAGCCATACCTCGTCGAACTCCTGCCTTCGGTTCTCTCAGCTGTTGGTGACAAGATCGTGCCCGTCCGAGATGCTGCTTCCGCCGCCGCCGTGGCCATCGTCAGGGCTGTTAACGCCAACGCCGTCAAGGCTGTTCTTCCCCCGATCATCGACTCGATCCGCAACGCACAAAAGTGGCAAGAAAAGATCTGTGACCTGACCTGCATCGAGGAATTGATCAAGTCTTCGCCCTCACAACTCGCTTTCCGCGTCCCTGAACTCATCCCCATCGTTTCCGAGGCCATGTGGGACACAAAGCCCGAGGTCAAGAAGATGGCTTATGGTACCATGGAGAAGGTCTGCGGTCTGATTGTCAACAAGGATATCGACCGTTTCATTCCCGAACTCATCAAGTGTATCGCCAAACCAGAGAACGTCCCGGAGACTGTTCACTTACTTGGTGCCACTACTTTCGTTACCGATGTCCACGAGCCAACTCTCGCCATTATGGTTCCTCTTCTGGATCGTGGTCTTGCTGAGCGTGAGACTGCCATCAAGCGAAAGGCCGCCGTTATTGTCGACAACATGTGCAAGTTGGTCGAGGACCCCAACATTGTTGCATCTTTCTTGCCAAAATTGATGCCTGGTCTGATCAAAAACTACGAGAACTTGGCTGATCCCGAGGCTCGTGAGAAGACCAAGCAAGGTCTTGATACCCTTCGCCGTGTTGGTGCTGTCGGACCAGACGACAAGATTCCTGAGGCTTCCCATGCTGGTGACACCGCCACTGTCAGTGCCATCCTCAAGGAAATTCTTGCAGGCACCAAGAGCAAGGATGCCGCTACCAAATTCGCGCCAGTTGTCGAATACGCAGCTGCCATTGCTGGTCAACTTATCGATGAGAAGGATGCTGATTCCATCAGCTGGACTCAAAACATCAAGCCTTATATCGCTGCTATCATTGGCGAACCCGAGTCGCAAGGCGTTGTTGAGGCCCTCCGAAAGAAGGCATCCCCACTCGCTGAGGAGCAAGATGCTGGTGAGGCTGACGACGAGGAGGGTGAGGATCTTTGCAACTGCACGTTCAACTTGGCCTACGGTGCTAAGATCCTCCTGAACCAAACACATCTCCGTCTTAAGCGTGGCCAGCGATATGGTCTCTGCGGTCCCAACGGTTCCGGAAAGTCCACTCTCATGCGTGCTATCAACAACGAGCAGGTCGAGGGTTTCCCCAGAAAGAGCGAAGTCAAGACTGTGTTCGTTGAGCACGATCTCGACTCCGCAGATACCGAGCAGACCACTATTGCCTGGACCATGAAGAAGCTTGCTGAGGTCGGTGTCACGACTTCACAAGAAGACGTCGAGAAGCAATTGGAAGAGTTCGGTTTCACCCCAGACATGACCGCCAACTTGATAACCGCTCTTTCTGGTGGATGGAAGATGAAGCTGGCTCTTGCCCGTGCTGTTTTCGAGTCCCCAGATATTCTTCTCCTCGATGAGCCTACCAACCATTTGGATGTCAAGAACGTCAAGTGGCTTGAGGATTACCTCATGAACTCTCCCTGCACATCCATCATCGTCTCCCACGACAGTGGTTTCCTTGACAACGTCTGTCAACACATCATCCACTACGAGAGATACAAGCTCAAGAGATACCGTGGTAACTTGAGAGAGTTCGTCAAGAAGTGCCCATCTGCCAGCTCATACTACGAGCTCGGTGACTCCGAGATTGAATTCAAATTCCCTGAGCCAGGTTTCCTCGAGGGTGTCAAGACAAAGGCCAAGGCTATTGTTCGTGTCAGCAAAATGACCTTCCAGTACCCAGGTACCCCCAAGCCACAAGTCTCCGACATCTCCTTCCAGTGCTCTCTCGGTTCCCGTATTGCCGTCATTGGCCCCAACGGTGCTGGTAAATCTACTCTCATCAACGTTCTGACTGGTGAACTCATCCCAACCATCGGTGATGTTTACACCCACGAGAACATCCGTATCGCCTACATCAAACAACACGCTTTCGCCCATATCGATCACCACTTGGAGAAGACTCCTTCCGAGTACATCCAATGGCGTTTCCAGACTGGTGAGGATCGTGAGACTATGGATCGTGCCAACAAGATTGTCACCGATGAGGATGAGAAGGCCATGGACAAGATTTACAAGGTCGAGGGTACGCAACGCCGTGTCATTGGCATCCACTCTCGCCGCAAGTTCAAGAACTCTTACGAGTACGAGTGTTCGTTCGCTCTTGGAGAGAACGTTGGCCTGAAGAACGAGCGATGGGTTCCTATGATGACTGCAGACAACGCCTGGATTCCCCGAACTGAGATCTTAGCTTCTCATCAAAAGATGGTTGCTGATGTTGATCAGAAGGAGGCCCTTGCCAGTGGTCAATTCCGTCCTTTGGTCCGAAAGGAGATTGAGCAACATTGCGCTAACTTCGGTCTCGATGCCGAGTTGGTCTCTCACTCCCGTATGTTGGGTCTTTCTGGTGGTCAGCGTGTCAAGGTCGTCCTTGCTGCATGCTCGTGGCAACGACCTCATTTGATCGTTCTTGATGAGCCTACCAACTATCTCGATCGTGATTCTCTCGGTGCTTTGTCGAAGGCTCTCAAGTCGTTCCAGGGTGGTGTTATTATCATTACTCACTCTGCTGAGTTCACCAAGAACATTACTGAGGAAGTGTGGGCAGTAGTGTAAGTGACCCCTGTAATTCTCGATTTGACGTTCTTTCATGCTAACATTTCAATAGGGACGGAAAGATGACACCATCAGGACACAACTGGGTGCAAGGACAAGGTGTTGGTCCCCGACTAAAGGGAGACGAAGAAGAGGAAGAGAAGTTCGACGCCATGGGCAATAAGATTGTCTCGACGAAGAAGGCCAAGAAGCTCACATCTGCCGAGCTCCGGAAGAAGAAGAAGGACCGTATGGCCCGTCGCAAGCGTGGTGAAGAAGGTAAGCAGCATCCACCTCCACTTAAAACTCATTGACAAGAAACTAACACTCTTCTTCTAGTTTTCTCTGATGAGGACGACGATTAGATTTGCCAGTTGCGGGTGGGGATAGAGCGAATACAAAAGGAAAAGAAAAGATTGCTTGTTTTTTCTGGCTTGGGCCTGGGTTACGATCATGAAATGCATTGGGCCTGGCCTGGCCTCGTCTGGAGTTACACTGCGTTTTTTTATATTATGTCTATGGATTAATTCATTTTCTTGCAGAATAGAAGATAGATCAGTAATAGACTGTTCCAAAGTGACCTTTTTCTCTGCTCATTCTGTTTAATTTGTTTGTCTATTTGTTCTTTGCTTTTACTTATCTCTTGGCCTCTGCAATAATGGCATACCTGATACTAGAAATGGCAAACCAAATCCCTACTATCTCTACAGTGTCTACATCACGTGGGGTGTGGGGCATGCGGTTGCGTTTCACAGCAAGACGCTGGGCGACGAATACTCAGAAAACACTACTCGCTATCCAAACAAGCCCTTACATCGGACCTCGAGTATACTAAGTATCTACGCATTGCGCAAATATGCAGGATCTATTCATTGAAAGGGGTGAAAGGGGTTAGTATGGTATTGACTCTTGATTGAACCAGAAGATGTCAAACAGAGACAATGTCAAACATGAAGGGAAACAAAGGGAAAATCTCCAGTCTGCTTCTCCGAAACTTTAAGACTGTCGTCGCTGATAATTTGCACACAGACTCCCACTTGCCACAAGATGCAATTATAAGTTGAACACTGTGGAGGTGGAAGGAGCGATGGTTTGAGCACTCAATAAGTCATCTCTCCTGGCCGCTGCACCTTTATTCCTCCATTCAACATCCTCATCCACAATACACATGGCAAAGACCAGATCTCACAATTTCTTTAGCTGCACCTCGCTCAGAAACATGTTTCAAAGACTCCGCCTCAACTCATCTCCCACAACTCAAGTTGCTGAAAAGTCCAAGCCTCACCCAGCGCCTACGTCTCCACTGCCCACGTCTCCCCCGCCCACAAACCTCTACAAGAATCAAATACGAGCCTGCTACTTCCCCTTCTCGCCCGACCAACCCACCGACAAACATCTCGAGCACCTCGACTATTGGACCTGCCGCGAACTAGTCCGCAGGCCGGACATCCATCCCATTACCGAAGGCCTCGCCTACGCGCTCCTGGCGAACGCACCGCCCACGTCCCCGGATGCTTTTCTGGCGCTGGCATATGCGTTGAGGGCGGTTCGGATATGGACGCAGTTGGATGAGCAAGGTGTGATGGGTGCTGCTGATGTGCGGGAGATAGTGGAGGGGATTCTGAGAAGGGTAAGGGAGAGGGAGATGGATGAGGATGGCGTTTATGCGGAGGATTTGGAGCGGAGGGAGGAGAGGGAGAAGGGAGAGAGGCAGGAGAGGGGCTTGGCGGTCTTTGCGCTGAGGGGAGAGATTGATGAGGGGTTGTTGGTGCGGCCTGTTGGTTGAGACCATGTTACTTGGGATGTTGGATTGGGGATGGAGCGTTAATGATCGGCTTGTCCCCTCTTTGTCCTTGTGGAATTATTCTTATGGAGTAACACATCACTCCGTATCCGTATAACAGTGGAATATGGAGATAGCATGCATTCGACAAGTTGCTATTCCCGCTCCGAATGTCCTATTGCTTGAATTTGCCTGTCATCGTTGTTTGGTTTGAGCGAGGAAGGCGCGAAGAGGTAATAGCCAGACCACGAGATGATTGCTTCTCTCAATCGTACTTGCTGCTGCCAGTGCACCCACCTCGAGTTGCGCCTCCCTCAACTCAACACTGCTTCTTGTCAGCTTCTTAAGAGCATGCACTCCTGCATTCTTCCATCTTCTTTCAACATCAACATCGAATCATTTTTCACCACCCCCACTCGATGCAAACATCACTTATCACAGATATCAACAAGATAACATTCTTTCCTCCATTTGTAACAACAATCACAATCACTTGCACAATGTCCGTCTCCGTCTCCGCCTCTGGTTCCGGCTCCTCATCCACCTCCCCCGTCACTACTGGTGCTACCACACCCGCTGTCACCATCACTCCCATCCCGTATCACTGTCAAGCCGCAACCCAATTCCAAGCAGTCATGCAGGCTTGCGAAGACGGCAATGTCAGCAAGGAAGACGCCCGTGCCGCCTGCGAATTCTTCCTCTCCCACGACGAAGAGCATCGCTGGTGCAAAGGCGAAGCATACATTCTCCTCTCACACCTCAGCAGCAACGACTTGATGACTGCTAGTGCATATGCCGAGAAAGCAGGCCGAATCTTTCAGAAGCTGATGCATGGGGGCGGTGCAAGAGCTGCGGAGGCTAGAGTAGAGTTTCAGCTGTGCACTTCTAGGCTGCTCGATCTCAAGGTCCAGGATGTAAGTTTTTTATCTGGGTGTCTATTCTTTTGAGGAGTTGGGAGCTGATGATAAGTAGTATTCACGGCGCGCGGCGAATAGGAGGGCACATGGCCCGTGGTGGAACCTCGTGGCGTGGGCTAAGATCAAGACGGCGAGAATCATTCGTCGACGACGCTGAAGTTTTCGCATTGCTGTTGGCTGGGTATTGATTGAAAGTTTTGAACATCTTGTCAGAGGGGAGCATTGTTAATTGGTTGAGCCTAAAGTTGTATTGTTTGGTTATGGTGGAGGAATATTGTTCAGGGCCCTGCCTAAGCGGAATTATACAGCATGTATTAATCAGCAGCAATGGATAATTATCAGCGATGAACGGCTCACTTCAAGACCTGAAAAGCATTTACTTCCAACGTCACATCAGTTCAATGCTTCTGAATCTCATCATTGAGTCATTGACAAGTGGTAAAGTATCTACGAAGTGGTTCTTCAAACTTGCCACCAAACAACCCCACCATGCACAAGCTTTGCTGCAATCTAAGATAGTCTAAGATAGACACATCTTTCCTGACATGCTTGCTATCTCTCTATGCCTTTATCCACTGCCTTCTGGCATCTGCTACCGTCACCTCCTCTACCCAGTCTTATATAAATCTATTGCCGAGGAAGCAAAATTCTGGCTTCTAGGCTTTTGATCTTTCTAGTAATCTGCTAGACCTTTTTCTACTGCAATCTCCTCATCTGCTATTTTATAGTATGATCCTGCAAGCATAAAGCGGAGAAGGACGATAGGGGTGAGGCAAAGGAGAGTGGGGGGAGAGGAGTAATGTAGCAAAGGGACGGTGAGAATGTATCGAATTCTTTAGTATCCTGGTAACCAAGCTGAGCTGTGCTGCGAGATCATACTACGAATATATGTTCACTATAATAAGACTCCACCCAAGTTATTTTCTTCATGCGAAAGTTAGAGTTGGTTCTTGGGGTAGAGTTCTTTATACGACCCTACAATTTCCTGAAAATGTTGCAGCACCAATCCGAAGTAACATTTTCGAGAAATAAGGTATCATTTTGTCGCAGGACTTTAAAATAATAGCCTTTTTGTACAAGAATTACCTCTTACCCATTGGAAATAATACACCCCATAGACCGCGATAACACTTTCCAAGACCTTTTGTGAGCTCACAGGCTAACGACGCCCAATACCAGTATATAAATCCCAACACATCTCAAAGCACGGTATAAGACCTGCCTTAAGACCATGCCCTTCAATTTGTCATGGCCGGTTGGTCACTAGTCGCTGTTCGTAGGTTCCGTGCCAGTCCCAAGCTTGACACTCCCAAACTTCGGGTCGGCATCGGTGATTGATGTTTTTGGGGTGACCAAGGTGACTGGAATAGACAGGCATTGGTAATTGCCAGCAACCGAGTTATCCTGCCTACCTATTGACGGTGATACGCTGCTCGCCCTGGCAATCCTGGTCTCCGTAAACAGTTGCCCATTTCAAACCGACCCATCATCAGGCCAGATGATTTTCACATTCGTAGCTGCTGACGCGAAGTTGAAACACTCTGCCGTGCTCCTTGGAATATCGTCGGTATCGATCTGCGGTTGACTGAGATGAATTATTAGCATGATACAGAGGTCTTGAATTGTAATGAAGAACCGGGACTTACCCGGTGCTTGGGTGGATATATGATTGAGTAGATGTAACTCGCGGGAGAATGCGAGCTGCCGCGTCAGCGGGAGCTGCCAACGCCCCAGGAGCGAGGAATCCAGCAGCAGCAATAATCATGAGAAAGGCGTGCATCTTGTTGATGGAGATTTGAGTAAGTTGATCAGATGATCTGAGAGTTGGAAGAAGGTTGGTAAGTGATTAGATATATATGTCGAGAGAGATACTAGCCTTTATATACATCGAGATATCTTTTTGATATCCCTGAGGATAAAATGCCTTGAAACATGATGGAATAAAGAGGATTTCTAGTAGTGGAGAACTTATCTATCATGCCAGCAACTTATGAGGCTGAGGTCTTTTGTAGGTTTCGTCGCGCTTAGAAGGAAGACCGACTACTATTTCGGTTTTGACTTCCTCGCAGCGCGGCATTGTTACCTTGCACTCCTGAATGATTATTAATAATCCTTTGCCCTATCATATACCCAGGTAAACTTCAAATAATATCACTAGTTCCCGGGCCTCGTAGAACTTTACAAGTACTCTCGCTATAAAAAGTAGGTCAGATTTACGAACCCTATAGAGGCTTCTAGCTATTTAGTTCTATTGTATCATACTTTTTATAGAGAAATTTTATAATTTATTAGATGTTTAGGAGGGAGGGAGGGAGAGAGAGTATATAGATTGCAGTCAAAATGCCCCGCAATATGCCGAAGGAACTTGAGATAAAAAAGTTTTGCGGGAGGAAGGATAAGGTATCATGCGATACACATATTTATCTATTTTGAGTTTCTTAAAGAGCTAGTACTCGCCTCATATAGTAGCTACGGTAAACAAGATTCTATTCTTACCTTAGACTTACCCACCCCCGGCAACCACCCCCTGCCCGCCCCACCTAAAGAAGCCTTCGAGAACCATTTCCTTTACAAGTAAGAGACGACGGGTCATTAATCAGATTGGCACTCACCTCTTTCTTTACGTTATTTAAAAGGTATTAGTTAATCTGTGATGCTATTCCTAATAATTGCAAATACGTCTTGCTTCTGCCCTGGCTATGGAAGAGAGAACCATATTTATAATATCTTCCAGAAATAAGATTTTGTCAATTTCTAGGCTTCCTAATAAATACGGCTCAACCCGCGAGTATTTAAGTAAGAGACCTCCAGGTATCACCCGAATAGACTTCTAGCGGGCTGAATATAGATCTGGCGTTTAGCGGTATACCTAGTGTATAGCCGCCGGGTTAGGGTCCTTATTTTATCCTCTATAATCGCTATAGTACTCCTAGAAAGAAGCTATTTGAAAGTTATAGCAGGGCGAGGTATAAGCGGGGCAAAATAATCAGGCTCTAGGGTTTCTAGATGCTAATATTAAAGCAAGGCTAGTTGGTAGTGCAAGAGTCATGAGCTACGAGGACATTGTTGAAGCACAAAAACAGCGCGACATTATGGATGCATCGGCTGAAGTAACTCGGGGCCGACAATCAAAGCGGAATCCAGCAGCCCAAGTCCTCGAGAAGAGATCACGCGGTCAAGAATTAGAAGAGGCGGAGCATGGGAGTAGAGTGTCGGGAATGGCGGGATTTTCTTCTGTGTTAGACTTCAAGTTATTTTAGAATTCCAATCTATGTTTGCTTTGGAAACTGGAGGAATGTTTTTGGTGCGGGGTTGCCGGTAATAACCGTCGTCGTGACACTTCAGGCCCCAGTCGTCGGAGTGAGCGAAACTTACCCACATTATAGAGTAAATACACCTTTCCTCCGGATCGAAGTATGGAAGTCCCGCAGAGCATATTTCTCGCGCCTCGATCAGTTTCACACGGGCTTGGTCGTCTAATCCAACATCAGCTTTCGAAAATAACGCGCACGACTCCCAGTCGCTCCTCGACTATCCATGATTTAAAGACTTCGGTAGATCTACTCTCTTCCTTAGCCAGCACATGTGCAACTGTCGTAGCAGATATTACTAGACAGGGGCAGGAGAGTGATCCCTTTACTGTATTAGAGGAGATACGGAATGTACTTGCATGGAATGAATGTTAGTCTACTAATCCTTTAGTCAGTACTGTACAGTACGCGGCTGAGCTGATGTATTGTTGCTACAGTTATCGAGGATATCGAGACCAACACCTCCGATCCCGACTTCCTATTCCGTGCACACAAGCACGTAGAAACAGAACAGCCTACATTCGTCCCGGAACTGAATGTGCCTTTCGATCTTGAGTTGAAACGCACTATCTCCATCGATGTCTTCGCAGTGTTCCTGGCAGAACATCTGAACAGAACTCAAAAGGTGGAAGAGACATGTTTTTTGTCAATGAGTCCAATCCTAGAATGGACCGTACATACAGCAGGGCAGAAACAAAGGGGTATTGGCCAAGTTGCAGATGAAAGAGCTGGTCTTGCCATATTCAATGTTAAGAAACTGCGGCAGGCCTCAGATATAACTATTTTCCATGTCTCGGATGTCCTCGATTTTCTTGAAAGTCGAGGCAAAGGCCAGCTCATCGCACCAAATCTTCAACAATGGGCACGGAACTGTGACGAGTATGTGTTGATGGGCAGAATCCCTGATGATGCGTTAGTGAATTGGATAGCATGGGAAGAGTTATCTGCGCCGTCTACTTCTCTTTTGTCAGATCGCTTTGTGACAGCTTATACTCTTGCAAAGTATCGTGAATGGAGAGAATTACGATATATTGAGCTAGAGGATATCTGCCAGAAGATCGTAGGATTTGGAAAGGTTCTAGCTAGGGGGCGAGACGATCTTCTTCTTCCATTCATCGAGTTGATTCTCAAGCCGGGAATTCATTTTTGGGAGTTTGAAACTAGTTCATCAGAAGAAATTGTTAAAGCAAGGATATGTGCACTTGTTGATGAGGCGGCTCTACTGAAACTTTCTGGGCTTGGTATAGAATAGCTAAAATTGACTATTTCAAGTCTCTTCCCTCATTGCTAAGACTGCTACAGAAGGACCTAACAGTTACTATGACCAGGGTACTCATAAGGTCTTACTAGGACCTAGGCGTAATGATTTGATTTGAAGCTGATATCCTAGCTTCCAGAAATGAGCTTTTATCAAAATCGGCACAAACACTTCAATGTATCCTTGAGTCCAGAAACCGGTCCGAGGCCTCTTGTTTCGATACTAGCAGATTTAATGAATCGGGATAGATCTGTCAATAGCAGTTTCTACGAGAACGTTAGTTCACTTAATAATAAAATAGCAAGACTCTCTCGAAATGCGGTATGTCACGGCGCCTTGGCGGCTGATTTCACGTAATGACGCAAAACAAAAATGCTCAAGTTGACAAACTAATCTGCAATGAAGTGAAGTCCGTGGTACAAAAGGAATTTCATCTACAAGTAATACCCACCCACCCTCTCAACTACAACCCTCCTTCTCCCCCCTCCCCCCTTTTCTCTCCCACCCCAGCAACCAAATGAAGCTTCATAACCAACGGCGGTTTCTCAAAATTCGTAAACACCTTCTGCCCCATATCCCAGCCCTCGCTCTCCGGCATAAGCTCGAAAAGCTCAAACTTCCACGCCAGCTTGGCGACAATGAGCCGCATCTCGGAATAGGCCAGGTTCTTGCCGATGCAGTTGCGCGGGCCGTGCGAGAAGGGCCGCATGGCGGCGCGGTTGTCGAATGTGAAGCGCGGCTCGTGGTACGGGTGTGTGGCTGGCAGCCAGCGCTCGGGGATGAAGGTGTCGGGGAGGAGGAAGTTGCGGCTGCGGTGCGTGGTGGAGTATTGGTGGATCCAGAGCTTTGTCTGAGGTGCGGTTGATTGTTAGCTGTGTG
>QGMI01000256.1:0-42457 GCA_007821535.1 Lachnellula occidentalis | reverse complement strand
TTGCTTCACAGCGGTCGTTGAGTAGAGACAGTAGATTAGGTATATAATGCTTTTATAAATGAGTTTGAACAGGACTCTGTCTGACTGGCTTCAATGTTCATTATATGGTTAAGTTAGCCTAGTTGCTTAAACATTGCATCTAACCTGCAACCACGGTACTATACCGATAGAACTTCTCTCAAGTCTTCTTCTTCTCCTCTCAGCCCTATTAGGGTGTCACATTGCCTATATCAACGTCAAATCCAGGTAAAAATTGCTAGAAAATATAAAATGATCAACTCGACAGCGGCAAATTGATAGGGGTTTCTTTAGGAGTAACTCCTAGAACACTCGAAACAAGCGTCCTGCCAATCCTTCTTTCTCTATCACTTCACAGGCAAACTGTCTTTTATCCACGTGAATCCAGAGGCTTCTGATGATCAGATTCCCCATTGCTTCCAAATGACAAGCCATTTTCAACCGTCCCTCTAGAGATTTGTGGAGTACTGTCGGTGAGGTAAGCCCTTTCCCCGCCAAACCAAACCCCTCCATTCATCCCCCCCCCCTAAAAACTAACAGCCCACCCTTCATCCAAACCTCCTGCTCCTAAGTCGCTCAAAACAACAACTACCCTACTGAACTAATCGCTCTCATCACCGCCATCTCAGCCATCTCCCAACTCACCGTCGTCGACCCACGCTTTATCCTCGCAGCCACTATGCAAGAGTCCAAAGGCTCCGTGTGCGTCCCCCTCGACGCAAATCCCCTCGGCCATATCATGCACCCGGGGCTCCTGCAGTCCCACAGCGGGCCGAACAGCTGTTTCGGCGTGTCTCCATGTCCGCCAGAGAAAATCCTGGTCATGGGTAGTGATGAGGTGCGATTCAAACTCGCTCTCGGATGCTCAAATAAGAAGAGACTTTGGAATGGTAGCAGTAGCATTCTAGGGCAAGCAAATTAAGCACTGTCTTGCTTCGTTGAAAGTTTTAAAAAGAATTAGATCTTTATAATCCTATGGTAAGAACTAGATTTCTCCCATCAACTATGCCAGCTAGCCAGCCCTTGGCGAGTTCTAGTACTGTGTAAATGTAATGTAGCGACAAGTACTATGCGAAGAGTGATATATTCAAGCCCTCCAGAGTCAACGGTATAGCTTTGTGGATTTGAGAACGGTTCAACGACAAGCAGCGGAAATCGACGTGTGAAAGGTTGGGAAAAGACGGAGTAGGTCTACAACTAGTGAAAGTTCGATCTGACAACTTCGCCTGGGTGTAGCCAACATGATTGAATCTTGAATATGGATGGAAGATGCGGTGCTTCAAACAAGCAGGAGCCAGCCACGCAAGAAAGACACGCATAGAAAACGCTGAAAATGACAGAATGAATACGATGTTGTACACATAGCCGCTTGAGATATCAAAGCCAACACTCAGTTGGGCAGTAGATAGATGGAAAAGATGATTGTGTAGGACAAGCACGATCTGGTGAAAACATCTGGTCCGCGTCTTGCTAGCCCGAGTCTCTATAATCGTAACGCAGTCAGATCTGCCCTTGAGCTCGTGACTATATGCACTTGCGACTGGATAAGACACAGGCTCCTCTCCGAACAGCCATCTCCTGATGAACCCTCAAGCGTCATTAGTACCACACGGCGGTGTGAAGGACGGTTTTTGTACCTCGTGGGCTGTCCGGGACGATCGATTCGCGCAGGTGAGGCTTGTTTTGCTTTAGCTGACTCGGGGTTTGATATTCTAGCAGATTCTAGTAGTGCATACTGCTCTGTTCAAGTGACTCAAGGTGTTGATGAGAATAGAAGTGATGCCTTCAATACATCATCATCTAGCACGAGCAAAAGTAATAATAAACAGCCGAATAGCCTCTTGTATGCTCTCTTTGACCAGTTCTCCCATTATTCTGTTTGTGTAGATTTATATCAAGGGCAATTACCAAGCCAACGCTCATCTCGTTCGGGCTGATTAGGGCCTCTTATCGCAAAACGTCACTGACCCGGAGTCCGTCCAGCCGCCTAACGACTCGAGATAACATAACCACAAATCCTTCCTTCGTGAAACGTCAACTCGAGACAAAAACACCCAGAGCTTTGTTCTACAAGCACAGCAGCCCTATATCTTTGTTATAGTCCATACCCAATCATGGCTTCGGCATCATCAGGTTCCTACGACACCTCGGGCGCTTCAAATGCCCCGTCGATAGCCTCGGATTCGTCCTCCGTGCGTGCTACTCCTACCACAGCTGCAGAAAAGCCCCCGGATGATACATCCAAGCTTCGCATGTTCTTGGGAATTCTCCGGAAGTAAGTATAGCCAAAGCACTACTGTCACTGCTCTTCCTCGAGCAAGGGGGAAGGGGCTTCAATGCGCCAAGGCCATTTTAGACATCCATGTTTCAGGCGATAACTTTGCATACTGTGCAGGCAGCAGACATGAGTCTTGATACACTTGGCTAATATCTCTCTCTGTTACAGGTTTATAGGTGTTGCGGATATTGCGTCTGTGAGGTTCTCGTTGCCTTCTCAACTGTTGGAACCAACCCCGAATCTCGAGTACTGGAATTACCTTGACCAGCCGAATACCTTTGTAGCAATTGGACAATCAGATGATGAGTTGGAGAGAATGCTGGAAGTATTGCGATTTTGGTTTACGAAGGACTTAAAGTATGTCAAGGGCAAGCCATGCAAGGTTAGTTGGGTCCAGCGGAATATACTTTGGATAAATCTAACTGGTGTAGCCATATAACAGCGCCTTGGGGGAGTTCTTTAGGGTAAGATACAACCATCAACCAGTTTGAGTTAATGCTAATAAGAGGTAGTGTAATTGGGAAGTCGAGGGACCTGCTCCTCCAATATCAACCCTGAAAGCGCAAACCTCTCCAGGCAGTTCAGCATCTTTCATCAAATCAAAAGCGATTTCGCGAAATGTCTCCTCAAGCACACTTCCTAAAGTCGAAAAATCTACCCCCATGAACCAAGCAGATTCCGAACATCCGGTCAAGGTTTCATATCTCACCGAGCAGACGTCACACCACCCTCCTGTTTCTGCGTTCTATGTGGACTGCCCCGAGAAGGGCCTCACCGCTCGAGGTTTCGACCAAATTCAAGCAAAGTTCACAGGTACCAGTGTGAGAGTTAGCCCAGGAGAACACAACCTGGGGATCTTTATCACTTTAGAGAGGAGAGATAATGAGCAGTACCAGCTCACTCACCCTGCCGCTCATTTGGGGGGCTTATTGAGGGGCGCTCTCAACGTAACAGTCGGAGACATATGTTTCGTCACCTGTCCAAAGACAAAGATCAAGACCATACTTCATTACAAGGAGGAAGGCTGGCTTGGGAAGACACAAAACAGGGTTGATGGAGTAGTATTTCGATACGACCCGGAGAAAGACAATAAGACGTCGATAAAAGATGTGCCTGACAAGGATGTCTTGGCTCGGATTCAAGGCAACTGGAAAGAGAAGGTCTATTTTTCTTTGGGAGCAAAAGTAGTAAGTCGGCTAACTAAACAACAACCCGCCAAATAAGCTGACATGGGATTAGGAAAAGGAAAATCAGGTTCTCCTAATAGATCTATCGCCGCTCTCTGTGGCTCCCAAACAGCTCCCACCAAAAGACGCCCAGCTTCCTAACGAGTCTGTGAAATTCTGGTCTGGTGTGACAGAAGCCATCCAGACAAAGCAATTTTCTCACGCCACGACCCTGAAACAAGAACTGGAAGAGAGACAGAGAGAAAAGGCGAAAGAAAGAGAAGCCAAGGGAACAACCTGGAAACCAAGATTCTTCACTGGAGTCGTCACGCCTCTTGGAAAGCCCGAGTTGACGGAAGATGGAAGAGAGGTTTTAGAAGGTCTGCACCAAGGAAATTTCAAATTGAAAGAAAGTGAAGTTCTTGGAGCCTAGAGTGCAAAGATTGGAGGAGCTATGAATATGGGCGTAGAAGGTGGAGACAGGATAGAGCTAGGTTCAAGGCATCTTTTTAGATGAGACTATCGTCTGGGGAGGCCAGCATGCACTCTTTCAAATTTTCAGGGCGTTGGATAGGGTCACCACGAGTTATTTGTTTTCCGCATTAACAGACGTCAAGGTAGAGCAAGATTATTAGACTCGGTATATACTCGCATATATGGACGATGTTCAGCCATAGCACCACAGATTATCAAGCATGTTAGTCAACCATTGCGAGCAGACCAACAGCTGGTCTGGCATCAAATATTGGCATTCAAGTTTGGCATGCAAGCAGCTAGAGGACTTCACCAGTTGGATATTTCACACGGCAAATATCAATATGATATAAAGCGCTATCCCTTTACATCCTTCCATCACATATCACCAGGCATGTCTATCCGCTGGCCCTCAAGAACTCACGCTCCCCCGCTTCAGACCTTTCCATGCAGACAGTCCACTTCCCAATTCCTACAGACCTCACTCCAGACCATTAAATGCATTTATAATAGCAAGCAAGCAAGCAGGTAAGCACAACCAACATCCACCGTGCGAAAGTAAATCTCTTGAATTACATTGCTAGCTGCCTGCAAGGTTGCCCGATACGTGACTGGTTTCTGGGAGCTGGTGCGGCGAGGATTAAGCTGAGCTGAGCTGCTTTGGTTTTGTTTAGACTAGATGGGATGGGATGGGTAAGAGAGTTCCATGTACTGTACCGCAAGCATATTCAGTGAATGGGATTGAGGTATATGCGTGTATGTAGGAGGGGATTAGGTATTGTCTTTGTGATATAATTATTATAGCAAGCAATTTGGATTGTGTTTGTTGATTCGGAAAGGGGAGGGCGAGCTCGAAAATCTTATGGATATGCATATCAGCACTCAAGTTGTTAAATAGCTCGTGGTGTGATTTGTGTTGCTGGTTGGACTGGACTGGACTGGACTGGGTTTTGGTTCTTTTAGGTTTGAAATGAGGAGGTAACGAGCGGATGCTTTTGTTTTTGGTGGTTGGGAGTTTGGTGTTAAGTAACATAGTGAATGGAGTGGTTATTGGATACAAGTCGTCATTGCATCCTGTTTCAGGAGCTTCCCCTGCCTCATGACAAAGATTTCGATGGAAAATAAACGTATATAAACAGTATTTATGTCATTATGTGGCATAAGTGCCGCGCTAAGCAATTCGTACATAATGAGTTATTTTACATGAGGTTGGTCGAGTGGAAATGGTAAGACAACAGTTGAAGACAAAACGAACACCTATTGAAAACATCCCTATGCCTCAACGAAGTCCTTGACATTCGCGAGCCATCTCAAGTACTCCTTCTGCTCCTTCATATCAATGTAATCTGGCACAAAGATAGCAAGTGCAGCATTGATACCCCTCTCGTCCAAATATCTCTCCATCAGCATCTGCAGGTTCTCATCGAGGTTGGCGAATGGTGGGCCGGAGTATATGCTTTGACGGCCCTGGATGGCCTCAGGGGTCTTGGCGTATGCGTGTGATGCATCGGCGTAGTAATAGACGTTGTCGATCATGTGGACGCTGTCCTGGACAACACTCTCGACGTTGAGGGCACCCTTGCCGGCTTTCTCGATGATGATGTTCAATCGTGCTGGGTATGAGCGCTCTCCCTCCGCAGCTCCCTCGCCCTGTTCTTCCTCGATTGAGTCCTCGGGAGCTGATTTGAAAGACTTAGGGTCTCCTTGGTTGATGTTGTCCTCCTCATCGGCCATGGCGTTATCTTCGTATGGTTCTTCACCCTCGACGTTGTTAATGTCAGAGATGGAGAAGGTGATTTGGATCCTGGTTTTGAATTAGCATTCATCGCATAACAGCAGACGAGAAACTTACTTTTCATCCCCAAATTTTCTTGTGAGCACGACATCTTCTACGCCAGGGGTATCGATGATCTCGAATGGACAGTTCTCGAGGTAGTCTTTGACGCTCGTTGGGAGGCCTTCTTGATCCTTCATCTCATTCTCCATCTCAAGCTCGGCTTCAAGCTTTGCGGCTAACTCATCATCACCCTCTCCACCCTTTGATCTCCTTAGAGCTGATGATGTGAAGGCAGCAGCGCTTTGTATTGGTGCTGGCTTCCATGCTGCGTGTAATAAGGATACTCTGGGAGATGGTCGTCTGATGGCCGAGGCTGTCAATCGAGAGATTGTTCGGGGTGCCGCACGGGCAAAAGATCTAATAGAAAGCATGGTGGGAAGATTTAATGTGATGGACGAGGATGTTGAAGGATTGATGGTGGATTGCTGATTTGATGGTTGAAAACGAGATGTCACGGCAGCTTTACTGAACTTTTTATTTTAGCGCAAGGCTCGAGAACTAGCGCTAAAGCTACGCAAGGCTGCTCCCTGAAATTCACAACCGTCTTGTGAGTGAAAGATATAATGTTCAGACAGATAATTCAGCCTATTCTATAGTGTCTGTAAGTTTATTGATTCTTTTGAAGACAACGACTTGCTGCTCATATTCCAACAGTATCCTGCCATGTCACTTGTTGAAAATCCCTCAATGCCCTGCTGCAGCTCTTTTGGTATCCCCAAACGCCATATAATCATCATGATGCCATATAACGCCAATTCGTGCTTCCAAACTTCATGATTCACCCTTAGGGGGAAATTTTGCTGTTTGAACCAACCCCGAGCTCGATATCCGGACCCATTTGAGAGTAGATAAGTATGACCAGTCGCCATCCCACCTCTCCAGGAATACGGTATTGTCTGCATCCGTAAGATCTGGTAGGTCTATCTATTATCAGTTTAGGAATATAGATGTTGTAGAAAATCAACCTACAGAAGCCGGTCTCGTATTCCTTCTCGTCTGTTGCAATTTTTATCCTCAAGAGATCTTCTCTGGTGCTCGCAGGTCTGCCCACTCGGCGCTCCTTCTTCAGTGCATTGAACTCTTCGTCATGTTGGTGTACGAAACTATGCCATGTTAGATTTTGTAGCCTGTTGTGCGATTTGGTGGGGAATAGTACGTTTGAATGGCGGAGTGGATCGCATCCAGTTCTAACGGCTTGGACTCGTTGTCTTGCACAAGGGCTTTAAAGAAAGCAGCTCGTACAACTGAAAAACACATCAGTCTCTATATCAAACAAAAGCGGGCAGCGGCTTTACCCAATGGTTTGTCGCTCTTTTTCCTGGCTGATGCGACTCGAAGCAATTTGTCGTCTCTGTTTGCCGCTCTTCGCAAACGTTGCGAATCCCGCGAATTCTCATGCAGCGCCGTAATATTTCCCTTCTTCTTCGCGATCTTCTTGCGAGTCTTCTCTAAGGATTTCGGCATGGTGGTGAGGTTGTGATGATTGTTCGAGATATTCTTCAACTTTTTCCAGCTTGGATCGTTATCAGAATCTTTATCGTTGGCGGGATTCGCTTGGCAGGACTGATGTTGCGGGCCGCCAATCGGTTGCTGGGTGAGCTTGGACTTGAGCTCGGCTTGGTGAACGCGTCTAGGAAATCGCGTCCAGGCACAGGCACAGACAGGCACAGGTATAGCCAAAGCCAATACGTATTTACAACATTCTTACAACCACATCACGACGACAAACCCTGCGCCCGCCTCCTGCATCCCACCCTACCAGCCGTCCCTTTCAAGCAGGTGTCTCTTTCTTTGCTCTGCTTGCACAGTTGCTTTCTGCCGAATGCTTCGTGTACGAGTAAATACATGTTTCTTCAGTGAGGGTCGCTTGTGCTTTGTGCACTTTTTTGCTATTCAGGATGGGGATTCAGGGTATGCTTTCCAATCTTCCACTATACCTAGAGAAACAAGATTGACTGTTGCAGGCTTGCTTCCATTACTCAAATCCATCCATAAACCATGCAACCTCAAGAAGTTCGAAGGCAAGACCCTCGCTGTGGATGCATATGGCTGGCTGCATCGTGGAACTGTAGCCTGTGCTATGGAACTTGCAAAAGGCCAACCAACAAGAAAGTAATCCTATCCATCTAAAACCCTTGTTTCCTAGCTAAAACCTTTTAGATTCGTCGATTTTGCAATGCACCGGGTCCGCATGTTGCAGCATTTTGGAGTTATACCATTTTTAATATTTGACGGAGACTACCTCCCTAGCAAAGCAGCAACAGAATTGGATCGAGAGAAGAGAAGGGAGGAAAGCAAACGGAAAGGACAGGAGCTTTTAAACGCGGGCAAGCCATCACAAGCATATCTCGAATTCCAAAAAGCGGTTGATGTGACCCCCGAGATGGCTCGTCAATTGATCGACGAATTAAAGGAGAATGGAATACAGTATATCGTAGCTCCGTACGAAGCGGATTCCCAGATGGTCTATCTAGAGAGGAAGGGTATTGTTCATGGCATACTTTCTGAGGATTCGGATCTCCTGGTTTTTGGCGCAAAATGTCTCTTGACGAAGCTGGACCAGTATGGGAATTGCATTGAAGTTAACAAAGCGGACTTTTGCGCCTGCAAAGAAATTACTCTCACCGGCTGGTCTGACAAGGAGTTCCGCCAAATGGCAATATTGAGTGGTTGCGACTATCTCGCTAGTATCAGCAACATGGGGCTCAAGACAGCTTACCGCATGGTTCGAAAACATAAGACGATTGAAAAAGTCATTCGCATGCTCCAATTCGACGGCAAATTCCATGTACCGAAAGGTTATCTTGAAAAATTTTACCAGGCCGAATTGACTTTCCTCCACCAACGCGTCTACTGTCCGAAAAGTAAATCTCTGGTTCTTCACACACAACCTGAAGTTCCAATTGAGGAAGACAAGATGCCTTTCATTGGAGGTTATGTAGAGCCAGAGATCGCCCAAGGTGTTGCCAGAGGATATCTTAACCCAATGACCAAACAGCCAATTGTGGTTCAGGTTGTGATGAGGAAGACAATGGTCAATTCGACACCTCTTTCTTCTCGCCCACAACACTTGAGAACGGCGTCGTCGAGTGATGCCAAAAAGGGGAAACCAATCCAGGCATTCTTCGCGCCAAAACGCATCCCTCTTGGAGAACTTGACATCAACTGCTTCACGCCATCCCCAAGCCAACAAGACGCCCTTCGTCGCAACCCTGGCCCTTGGTCGTCAAGCCCAGTTCCTCGACCTTATCTCCATCGTTCAACTACCGATGTTCAAACCACCCCTCAGTCCGCACCTCAGCCTCGCAATTCAATAGGTCGCCACACTCGAGCACCAACCATCTCCGAGCCTCGGCCAGCAAAACGTGTTCGCCTTTGTGCTGAGGAGGATGTAGGTACCCCAACGAGTACCATTGAGTTGGGCCCAAGTCGATTCTTCGCATCGGCAGCCCCTGAGCCAAGTCCCACTGTGCGCCGAAATGCAAAAACTAAGCGATCGAAGAAAGAAGACGTGACAATATTCTCAGATGATTCTGTTGAAGAAGCGATGCTTAGTCTCCCAGATGCCGATGGATTCGACTCGCAAGGGTCTAGAAGCAAGATACAAATCTTCAACGAGGAATCGACAACTTCCCAAGACTCAAATGGACAGAGCCAGAACTCCACCTTACCAGAGGAGACTTCTGAATCTCAAGATACAGCCCCAAGTCTAACTGCCTCAGCATCTTTCACCAGCATAGATGAACTACCACCAACGCCACCAAAAACCACTTCAGCACCTGCTCGTATTGAGAAGTTGAAGGAGAGGTTTACTTTTGCTGCCACTCCCAAGTCTAACATCAACGTCCATGGCCTACCTACACCAGCATCATCAGCACAACGCCCCTCGATGATTCCTCTCGCCGTCAAATCTAACGCCCCAGGCCCAAAACCATCACCATTCTCCACAAAGGCCAAACTGACACCCCTCCAACGTCTTGGAGCCTCAGTCATGTATAGAGCCAATAAGCCGCCAATGACACCCCCACAAACCCCCCTCTTCGTCACCCAACCGCCACCACGCCGCGGCTCGATCCTCTCAAACAACAACGTTCCATTTCCCGAGGCCACCCTCAAACCAGCAGCAATTACCCTGCCAATCCCTGATGAATCCGAGAATAAAGCTTTGACAGGCAGCGAAGACTTGATTATTCATGACAGCGAGGACGATGAGCCTCTGTCCCCTGTTGCTTCGCGTTTGGACTTTGGGCAATTTGTGTTTTCGCGATAATAGATGATGGATTATGATTAGTATGGACTGGTCGAGAAGTACGGAGTTAGTATTGCTTTGTAAATATATAATTTGGAGTTGAGGAACTGGAGTTTGAAGGGGTGGATGGATGGACGGATGGTTTAAGTTTATTTTTTGCTTATGTGGTAGGCGGGGCGTTGGTGGCGCGGGGCATCTGCCAACCGTTTGATTATTAGAGTATCAAAATGCAGACAAGTAACATTATGAATGTATTTCTTGTATAGAGTGATTGATTCTTGAAAATCAGACCGGACTTTGAGATGCTACGGATTGATCGTTTTAGTAGGCGTTGATGTTTGTTTGCAAGTCTTGATGTTCTTCTCTTCCACTCTTCCACAGAAACGTCAAGAGTCACATGCAATCCACGAAATCAAACTAAATATTGTGATATCATTTCATAATGCAATCTCCATATACACACTACTCCCATCACCATCCATCGTTATCCCGTCTCTCATGATGAATGCGCCTACGTTGTTCCGTCCAATATCCCCATTTCCTTCCCCATCCCCCAAGAACCCTAAGGCGGATAAGCTAAACCGTCAAAAGAAAACATCAAATTCGTGTCGAAACGCCGGGGGTAATGCAGGTGGTGAAGAGGAAGTATAATATGATAGACTCTAACATGTTGGTGCATTTGACGGGTGGAATATATATGCTTCAGTGGTAGAGCTGAAAGCATGGCGCTGTTGTTTTCTCGGCCACCTACGTTCGTGCAGATTATCGTAAAGGCGCGCTGCGCGGCAAACACATGCGATATTTAAGATTTAACGTAATCAAACAAGTCTTTAGGGTGCCATGTCCACACTTCGTTCGCAAGATTGTCAGCCGTATCTGCGAGCAAAATGACCCGACGCTTGTTGCAGTATGATGTCTTGTCCATGATTTCGACCTTCAGCTTGGAATCGGCAAGCTCCTGTACTGGCTTTTCGAACATCTCGGATAATGCCTCGACGGCCATCTCGAGATCCTTCTGGTTGTCCTCGAACATTGCAGTCAGGTTGACCTTTCCCAGGTAGTAGGCGAATGCGTAGGTCCACTTGAGGGTTTGGCGGCAGGTCTGCAGGGCTTGGGAGGCTGAGTTGAGATATTGCACTTCGATCCAAGACATTCCGGAGGCTGACTGTAGCTGAATCATTTTCTTCTCCGTCTTATGGTAGATATCCTTGTCCAGCTTCGCAGATTGTTCGTGATTGGCATATCGGTTGTAGTAATGGAGGTACCGTTCCAGCGAGACACGGCTTTTAGCTTGTGCGTCGCGGGCATCCGCACCACTCTTCTCCTCGAACCTATTACAGTTGTACCAACTTGTTCCATGCTCAGACCAGAGTCCCATACACATCCAACAGAACTCATGCTTGCATTTTCTGCAGGTCATATGGTTGCAGCCTCCATTCTTTTCGATCGTAGAATTACACCTCGGACACTCTTTTGTATTTGCGGAAATCCAATTGGCGGTTTCCGAATCGTCTGCACACTTTTTGAGCCACATCTTGACTAGTTCGCAGGGAGCGGGCTGATGGTCTGCCAGGATGCATCCAAAACAGAATCGGTGCTTGCAATCACATGCAACTGTTGGTACAACCCGGAGGAGATCCTTCTTCTTAATCCCGCACTCTATAGCATTCGTGCAATCTGGAGCTGGGCACCACTTCATCTGGTCTTTGTCCTCGACGTATGTTCTTGTGAGTAATTCGTGGTATCGTGTTTGTAGATCCGCCCCAACCAATAGGTCTAAAGACTTGGCATCCATGATGCGTTTGCAGCCATCTGCGGGGCACTGAATACGAGCGGCCTCCCCTTCTTCTTTGATCTTTTGGCCGAGGTATTGATTGTAACAGTTGATGCAGTACCGGTGCCCGCATTTCATGGCGAATGACTGAAGCCCCTTCTCATCCTCACAACAAATATCACACATGAAACCAGGGATAACCTCCAGCTTTGGTGGGCCGGTCGTACTTGGTCCCAGGCCAGCGTCCTCGAGTACCTTCCTTGGCCGGTCCATGTAGTCCTCGATCAACCGTTCCTTGTTCCATCGAAAGTGCCGTAAAAGAATAGCTGCGTCCTCCTTCCGGATGTCGAGGATCATATTGACCTCATCAATGAGGTCATCTTGCTGGGCTTGAATATCTTCGGGGTGGTAGACCTTGAAGTTGATATCGAATTTCCTCTTCTCTTGTTTTTCAACAGCACCTTTTTGCGAGTAGCCTAAATCTGGTTCAGGTTCGTCGAATCCGAAGTCTGTTGGTTCAAAAAGTATGTCAGCAAACCGCGTCATGACGGGGACCATGGGAGATGAGATAGATGTGGAAATAAACATACCATCTGCGGAACCATCATCATTATCACTCTCTTGTAGCATATCATCGTCGCTGGACATGCCGGACATGAAGTCGTCGTCCGAATCCATCGGGCTTCCGGTGGTAAGTGGCGTGGGGGGTCCTTCCTTGACTGCTGCTGCCGTGGCGATCCTCTTGCTTGACCTTTGGGCGGAGAGAGTGTCGGAGGCTACTAATGCCTCAGCAGCCTTCCGCTTTTTGGATTGAGGAGGAATGGTGTCGATTGTGTTGGGGTGCTTGAACTCGTCAGAAAGAGACGAGATTCCTGCACATACAGTAGTGTAAGGCTGCGGCTTTTTGTGACCACCACTTCTGAAAAAAGTGACTCAGTTGCGGTTTGAGTAGGAAGGGGTGGAGCCAAGGTAGAGGTGAGCCAGCAAGATCGAAGTAGGAAGTGCTTGCAATGTAACGAGCGAGTCAGTCCTTGTGGAAAGTTCAAGGTTGGATGGCGTTGACTCCTGAATGATGGGGATGTTCCGCTCAGTCAGCCTGTCCTAATCGCGATAAGGCAAACTCGTGATCAGCAAAAAGACCAGGATATGTATGACCTATATTACTCATAGATGAGGCAAACATAGTGAGCTGTTCGTTGTGCTTCATACTTTTTGAATTGGAAAGAGGGAAGTATGGCTATGTGAAAAGGGGAACTAGTCACGTGTAGAGAGCGTGTGGCTTATACCACCTACCTAGGTAAATCCCAACAGGTAGCTGTCTGTTTAAGGCACCAGTCTGGAAGGAATAAATAGGTATTAAAATTGATTGCAATTGCTACCAACAGAGGCCGGCCAAAGTAGTTTGCTGTTCATCTCTTGATCCTACTCTAGTCCTTCCGTAATAACACAACCCCAATTCCTTCAACCATCGCAACTTATCCCAGGACCTTCTCGGCAGCGGACACTACGGCGTGTTAGTATATTCTTCACCGCATGAGGGGGAGAAAGTATACCATTAAGACCGGTGTTGTCTGGCTCTTCATGGATTGACTTGACCTTTCCATCTTCAAGGACAAGAGCATAACGTTTGCTTCTTGGGCCACCAAAGATAGCAGTACCATCGAATGCCAAGTCGAGAGCTTCCGTGAACTTGGCAGTTGGATCTCCAAGGAAGCGGATCTATGGAAAGTATGAGCAATATTTCTCATCAAAAGCTACACCAGAGACAAATCTAGACGACTTACACCAGAGCTACCCTTTGGATCAAGAGACTCAGCCCATGCCTTGGTTCTACCAGGGAATTAGCATTTGTCTTTGCAGGGCTGTCCTTTCAACTTACACAAAAGGATCATTGACAGCCACAACGAAAACATTGCCAGCATCCTTCAGCTTCTTGTGGTTGATATAGCCGGGAATATGGGAGTTGGAGCATGAAGGGCCTATTCGCAATTAGCTACTTATTGTCCCCGAACAACCCGAAGTTTTTCTCTCAAGCCCGGAAAACAGATAGAGATTTACTGAATCTCTCAATAATGAACCAACCACATACTGAAAGCAGCTGGAACTCCGATGATCAAAGCCTTGCCAGTCTTAACCTCGTCGCTCAAATTGACTTTGTTGCCCGGTGAGTTCTCTACCAAAACATCAAGATTAGGAATATTGTCGCCGACTTTGACGAAAGCACGGGCGGAGCTGTGGAAGTATTTTGATGAACGGGAGGCGCCGAGGGCTAGTCTACGGAGAGCTGTTGTGGATGCCATCGTTATGATAACTCAGGAAAGATGAAGATGGAGAGTTGAGTTGCGGTAGTTGTTCAATTGAACGCGATTGGTCAGCTCGCTTCGCTCTGAGATCGACATTTGAGCTCGTCCTTGTCCGACGACAACTCCTTTTCAACCACACAATTTCTTGTTTCCCACCAAATGTAGCCTTTGCTCCTGGTAGACTAACCAGAAAATTGAGACGGTTGCGAGTTTCTGAAGTTTGAGCTACTACTAAAGGTTTCGGGAAGCTTTCCAGTGAAGGCTTCCTATTGGAGCGCATCTGAGCCTGATCTAAACTTCTCCGCTCCAACTACAGCGCTTCGGAAGATATTCAACATTTTGAATTGCGGGGAATGGGGCTGATTCCTAGGATTCTGTATGAAGGAAGTTCTGCGGGGTACCTGGGTGTTTTTCCGTCCTGAGCCAACTTCTCAAAAGCACGGCAAATGTCACGAGCCTCGGTACCGCATGGTAAGTATAAAGTCTCTTGATATCCTAAGGTTCTGCAGTACCGGTATTACTGCAGTTATAATCAGTGCTCCTATCATGCGTCTTCTTTCCCTTCTCTCACTTTTCATTGGCGTAGTCCTCGCAGCTCCAAGGTTGCCACCATTCTCCACATTCTCAAACATCACCATCTTTACGCCTCCGTCGAACTATTCCGATCCCCGCGTCCTATATGCTCGTACAGTTGAGCTTGAAGGCGGTGTCTTACTAGCAACATGGGAGAACTACAGCCCTGAGCCGCCTTTGGTCTATTTTCCCATCTTCAAAAGCGTCGATGGTGGAGAGACCTGGAAAGAGATCTCCCGTGTAACCGATCAGGTCAACAACTGGGGTCTCCGCTATCAGCCTTTCTTATACGAGCTTCCAATACCAATTGGCAAATTCAAGGCTGGGACAGTTCTCCTTGCGGGGAATTCCATCCCCACGGATTTGAATTACACCAGAATCGACGTCTACGCAAGTGAAGACAAAGGCTGCACCTGGGAATTCGTCTCGCACGTAGCATCGGGTGGAGCAGCAGTCCCCGACAATGGCATTCCGGCAATCTGGGAGCCATTCCTCATGGTCTACGACGGCAAAATCGTTATCTACTATTCCGATCAGCGAGATGCCAAATACGGACAAAAGCTGGTACACCAAGCCTCAGGTGATCTTCTGACCTGGAATTCTCTCGTGGACGACGTCAAGTACCCAGTGTATACGGCTCGGCCAGGAATGACAACCATTACTCAGCTGCCGAACAAGAAATACATGATGACCTACGAATACGGCGGTGGTCCTCTGGCATCAGGCAGTACGACATATTCTTTCCCGGTCTACTACCGCATCAGCACCAGCCCGTTAACTTTCAACGACTCACCCGGCCTCCCTCTTATTTCCAACGATGGCACTCAACCTACAAGCTCCCCATACATCACCTGGTCGCCGGTAGGAGGCATTAATGGCACCATCATCGTCAGTTCGGGGAGCCTTAGCCAGGTATTCGTTAATCAGGCGTTGGGCGATGCGGGTGCGTGGAAGACTGTAGGGACGCCGGAAGGTGTGTCATATTCGAGGCATTTGAGGGTGTTCCGGTGGAATCCGAATCACTTGTTAGTTATGGGTGGTGGAATTTTGCCGCCGAGTACGACGAATAAGATTTCGGCGAGTGTGATAGATTTGCAGAAGGGTTTGCTGAGTGCTAGCTGAGGTTGGAGATGTGTGTTTAGGGTGGTGAACGGATTGCATGATGAGCATCCAACATGTCAAAACTTAAAAGCAGTAGAGCAAAACATTACAGTCGACGAATTATTTACTCAATCAGTAATACCCTTCTGAAACCATCCTGTCTGGCGTCCTGAATAAACCTAGATAACGGCCGGCATTGCGAAAAACAAGAGCTTGCTAAGAAGGTCGAACCTGAGAATGCAATAGTTCGAGTAGGTGGCCTGCAGATGGAAGAGGAGAATTGTGCGTGCCGCCAGAGGGTCAATTAAACCACAATCTGTCGAATAAAATGCATTTTTAAACCATCAAAGATACAGCCGAAACTGTTGCGTCTGTAGAATTGTGCAAAGGTATACGAAGTACCGAAGCAAGCTGGAAGAAAGTAAAGAGTGAAAGAACAGATGTTGGTTCTCTCTCGGATCCATCACCGACCCAACCGGTACCAGCAGATGAGCGGCTCCACCCGCCTAGGTAGGGTAGATCTGGAGATCAATTTACAGAATACTCCGTACTCCGTAGTCTCGACTTGAGCATCGCATCTTCGATATTCGTATGCATACCGGTATCTTCTTAACATGCTTATATCGAATCTTGCTGAGAAACCGCGAGCACGTTCCCTATATATACCCGTGCACCTATGAATCATAAGCATATTTTGCACTTAATTCGCTATATGCTTAGTTTTCCGGTCCTGACGATATGCTCATATCGAAATTCCTCTGTATAGAGTCTTCTAAATTGGGTCGACATGTACGGAGTTCTCATCGAGCGTTTCCTTGACAACTTGGCGCTTTACCAAGGACCGCGCTATCTTGCAAGGAGCAGTCGGCTAACTCTGCGTTGTTCCTGCACCGGTCGCAAAGCGCCCATGCCACCCCAAGGTGCGTCGTCAGTTACGAAGGAAGCACGGAGCGGTCGCAAAACGAGGGGTTGGGAACTTGGGATGGTTTGCGACGGGAAAGCGGTGAGAACCAAATACCGAGCAAGCAACCAGAGAAGAGGAGGGCTTCTTGGAGCATATAAGAATAAGCAAGCCATGATGTCACAGACCCGATTTTGAAAGAGTCCAGATGAAACGGCGGGATTTCGCAACTTGAGGGAATAATCGACGGCCATCCTTCTTATTCTTAGCCTTGAGTTTCAAACAAAACTTCCATTGGGAAGGTGGCTGGCTGGCTGCACTTTGAAGGGGGTGGTTTCGCTTAAGCCTCCACAAGCGTGGTTGCTATGCCGTCGTCGCTTCCCCATGTAAACACTTCGTGGCGATCCGCAAAATGAGAGAGGCTGGAACAAAACCAACCTCCTCCCATTTTTGCCTCTAACGAACGAATATTAGCTGGAAGAACGCCTGTGAGCTGAGTTGGAACCTACATCAATCTGCAATCTGCTACGCTTTCCCCCATCTATCCTTCTCTTGAACCTTGAGCTTCTCTGACATTTCTCTCAAAGTTGTTAAGGATCACCATACCCGTACAACCTCATCTACCACATTTACCACGACTGCGAATTACACGAGACTATATACCGAGACCTCGATCACATTCCTCGATATCCGCCATCTACATTCCTCACCCAAACCTCAAACACCCTTTGCAGTACCCCAGCTTTGCTGCATTCCACGGCTGCGACTCCTCAGTCCCTCCGACGCACGGAGGACGGGAGAAGCAGACGATTTGAGGTTTCATATCATATAGAGACGCAATGGCACAAAGATTCCAAGTAGGGTGGATGAGTACGTTCACACCGGCGAGAAAGAATACACAGTTTAAAGAACGGTTAACTAACGCTCTACACCAACAGGATTGATACCGTTCCTAGGATACCACCATGTACTCATGATACTGATTGCGATTGCAATAATATTACTTTGTAAGCAGACACCCTCCACTGGGCCATTCTGAAACACATACTAACTGTCTCACCCAGCGTTGTTATTAGCAGGTTGTTCGTCGTCGTCACCACTCATTCCCGGCATCTTCCTCATCTCGCTCTATTACCAAGACTACACACCCGTACCCTCGACAGCACAAACGGACTTCAACGTACACAACGCCATATCAAACGTGGTTGGAAATGCAAGACTTGCAGCAAGAGTCGGATACTTCGGCATCTGCATCAACCCAGACGGAGGATCATGGCTCTGCAGCAACAATGCCACGGCGTTGGCGAACGAAGTCTCTCTTGCGGATGACCCACTGAATCTGATATGGCTTGCTAGTCAGTTCAAGGACATGATTGTGTTCCCATACTTAATGTAAGCATCCTCAAGACCTCTCCGTTTTTGACATTCGCTAACACAGCAAAACAGTATCATCGCAATCATATTTGCGTTCATTTGTCTCCTGCTCCTAGCCACCTTCCCCGGCTGGCACGAAGAAGAAGACGCCGGCGGCAGCGAGCGAGAAGTCAAGCCCTTCCCATCACGCCCAGTCTCGCAAATTGCGCTCGCTATCATCTTCATCGCCTCCATCTTCGTGCTCGTCTCGGTATTATGGCAGCATACAGCTTCCGTCGCCGCATCCATCATAGCGCAAGATATGGGCAACGGGAGTGTGCGAAGTGGAGTAGGGACCTCGGCAATGGTGCTGGGTTGGTTCGGGTTTGCCTTGCTGATTATTGTGACGATTGGGCTGTTGGTTATGATATTAAGTATCAGAGTCCTGGCCGAGACATTCTCGTGATCATACGCCCACGAAAGCCAAAAGTTTTGATTGGATTGAACTGAATTGAGATGGAGGAACAATTTGAATGATACCCTTTCAGCCAGCGAGCATAAATAAAATTTGACGACGACGAGCGAGAATTTGGAAATCGGTTCTCCAACGGTTTTGTGTATACAAGGGGAACAGAACGACAAAGGGCGCGAGCATTTGGGACGGAGTTTTACCGGAGACTGGGATTTGAATTTGGATTTTGCTTCTCTTTTCTGGTGGTACATAGGGAGGGAGGGAGGGAGAGTACTTTGATGAGGTGATGTGTATGTATGGTAATGAATTAACGGATGGGCGGGAAATGTTTCTCCTCGTATCTCTATGTAACTCACGAGGGAGGATGAAAAATACACAAGGTCATCATAATCATAACTCAGTACTTCTGCTCTGCACTGCGTGTAAATGCTCAATTTCGTGAACCATGTGCGATAATATAATTTCAGGAACTCATTATTTCCTTCTCCTAAACCGACTCCCAATCCCGGGACCCCCTTTAGCCCCCGAACTCCTCAACTTTAACCTCTTGAAATTCTGGTTCGCCAACGCAGTAACTTTGCTCGCACCCTTCCTAATCTTCCCATCCCTCCCCATAAGCTTCCTTTTCTGCTGATCAGGCTTCTTATACCTCGTCCCGCCCTCAGAAGCGGTATACTCGCTCTGAGAACCCGAATCGAAATTCCGCGCGTCTGCAAAATCACCTGCTTCCTCCTCCGCTGCCTGCGTCTGAGGCACAGCGTCTTGCGTCAACTCGTCCTCGCTGTCTTCGTCGATGGGTGCGGATGGTTGGAGGGAGGCGGACGTGGAGGGTTTGGAGCGTACGGGCTTCATTTTCACGCGGCGAGTAGTGCGTTTTTGCCCCTTTTTCTTGTAGACTTTTAACGGTTGGCCGTCTCGACCTGTGGCTTCCTCGGCTGAGCTGTCGAACATTGCTTCGTCGTCGAAGCCGCCTAGTGGGAGGCGCGGTTGGCTGTCTTCTACCACTATATCTTTCGGGGGTTCCGATGCTGGTGCTGCTGGTTTAGGAGGCGGTTTGCTACTAGTTCCATTTTCTGCGGCTTCATTCTCCATCTCGTGCAGCGCATCTAGATCCTCGTCCGCGGCTTCTTCTTCCATCTTGCGAAGTCCGGCGAGCATGCTGCTTAGACCGCGGACGAGGGGCTTTCGTGGGACGCGAATCATTTGTGAGGACAGATCAGCGTCTTCGTTTATGGGCGGGAGAGCGGTCCTGTGGGTGTCGCGTCGCAGGAAGGAGGGGGTGGAGAAGTGGAGTTTGGACGTTGACGAGGGGGTATGGCCGCCTTGGCCATTGAGAGTGCGGTTTTTGAGGGGAGTGGCGAATGGGTGGAGAATGGAGCGAGTTGTTGATGAGGGGGTTCGGGCGAGTTTAAGAACGTCTTCTGTTCTGGATTTTCGAGGGGTGGCTTGTATAGGTATTTGGAGCGTTGCATTATCTGCTTTTGCTTTTGAAGGAGTGTCGTCTTCTTGGAGAAGGTCGAATAATCCAAGTACTTGACCATCCTTTTGTGGTGTAGGTCCAATGACAGTCTTCTTCGAGGGTGTAAATAGGTTTCGAACGACAGATGGTGAGTCGTAAGGGTCTAACTCCCATGGCTGAGCCACGCCTCTCGAAGGTGTCTCGATTACTTGACGTCGTTTCGTCCCTTCTGCATGTCCTCCTTGACGCTTCCGTTTTTGGGGCGTTTGACGTTTGCTCTCTTTTGAGGGTACTGGAAGTTTTCCAGAAAGGATATCTCGAGATTTGTTGTACTCTTTGTATTTTGCAGCTACACAAAGTGTTAGCTCAAGGCCTTCAAATGTTCAAATAGTATGTATCACACCAATATCAGGATGCTTCTTGATGTCGTCGCGAGAAGCCTTCTGACCATTGTTTGCGCCTGCAAAGTTCTTTTCCCATACTTTCAAATCTATCTTCAGAGAGTTTGACTTCTCAGTCAGCTCTTCGCGTTCTTGGTCCTGCATTATCCCGACACTCCAGGCTTTCTATAGTGATACCAGGTGGGGGGCTGGTTGCAAGTCGCGTTCTGGCAGGAGACAGGTTTTCGTCCTACTATTCATGTAGATGTCATTGTGGAATCGAGGGTTTGTCAAAACCCGTGTATCTTTTCGGTATCATAAATTCGTTCTCTGTTTTCATAAATCGTTTGTCAGTTTTAAAAAATAGAGAATCGAGTCGTTCTCATTCAGCACGACGCGTCGTTACTTTCTTTATCTTATCGCACTAGCGCCTCGGCCCGCGATCGTGATTAAACGCCGCCGCCAGACATCACCAAATCAACTTGACTGGGTATCATGGCATCTTCACATCCTCTTCATGGACGACGGAGACTTGGATGCGAGGTCCACAATCCTGCAAACAACCTTGGCTGAGATATCTTCTCGTCAAGAAAACGACCATGTCGAAGAGAACTGCTGTGTGATCTGCCTCGAAAGAATCACCGAGTTAGCCATCGCCCAACCCTGCATGCATGAGAGTTTCGATTTCCTCTGTTTGATCAGTTGGCTTCAAGAGCGGGCCACATGTCCACTATGCAAGGCAGAAGTCAAAACCGTTCAGTACGAGTTCGGAGAAGAACAAAAGTTCAAGACTTATAATGTCCAAGCTACGAAAGTTGGTCAGCCGCCACCTTCAAATACCTCGAGACACATCTTAGACCCTCGCTCGAGAAGACCGTATCGTCTAAGACGACCATACGAAACTCCACGACCTCTGCCGACTCCAGATGGAGCCATACTGAGACGCCGCCACATATACCGAAATCAACTATACTCTCTCCATGTTGGATCAAATCGCCTCTCCAGATTCAGAGACTTGACTCCGCAACTGTTCAACAGAGATGAGGAGCTGGTATCACGAGCACGGAAGTGGATACGCAGAGAATTGCAAGTTTTTGAGTTTTTAAGTCCTGATGGGCCTTCATCCTTAGACCGCAGGGCAAACAACGCTGAGTTCTTGCTGGAATATATCGTGGCAATTCTGAAGACAGTGGATATTCAGGGAAGTGGTGGTCAGGCGGAAGACATGCTGCAAGATTTCTTGGGGAGGGAAAATACAAGACTATTTCTTCATGAAATGAGAGCTTGGTTGAGAAGTCCGTATACCTCTCTGGAAGATTGGGATCGGAAGGTCCAGTACAATGAGGGCCATGTTGGAAAGGAGTCCGATGTTTCTACGCCAAATCAGAGGACGAAGGGAAGGGATGTATATCGTGGCCCGTACGAGCGTGGTGGACGCTCTTCATATCAACCTCGAGATGGCGGACGGTATTCTCCTTATGGTCGTCCTGGTCAGTCAAGATCGGATGGTTGAGAAAGGCCTGTTCTTGACAGACTGCACATTAGTTGCCAGTCAACTGTACGCGGAGTCGTAAAGCTCTATCCGACAGTCTCAGATTCCACGTACCTTACGCACATACCTAGTCATCAAGAGTTGGGCAATAGTCCCGGGCAGTTCATTCAGATGCACATTCACAAGCACTTGATTGATTCAGAAATGCCGTTTTCTCAAACGAAAGCTATATCAGTAAGACGAATCCGTTAATCCAACGATATCTTTCAACGACCTACCAAGGAAAATCAGATTTCACCTAGACTATTGAACTCAAATTCGATCGCCATAAGTATTTCAGACAAACAACATGCCTGACACCAACAGTCTAAGTACCGGCTTTGACGCCTCCAACACATCAGACTTCGGCTTTTCAGAATCAAACGACGCTTTCGGTGCCACTGACAATCATTCGGCTGGAATGGGGGACAATTGGGACGGCTTTGATCTTGACTTGAGAGATGACTCCATGGACGACCATTCGCCTCCCCATCAGGCTTATCGAAGTTCGACCCCTCCTGGCACAAGCCGGCCTAGAAGAGGTATGGGAGATCCTTATACAGAAGCCGACTTCTTGGATGATCAGATGACAGCAAGCTTGGCCTCTCAGGATACTCATCGAAGCCAAGCACCAGACTTGGTCCCTCATAATACTCGCCCTACAAGTGGACGAGGCTTGGGAGATCCTTACAATGGTACAATTGGCGAGATGATAGATGCAGGATTGTTTGATTCCGATGCTTTTCGAAGAGCGAACATTACAATCTCTTACACCGACATTTATGGCGGCACATATGAGTTCCGCCCAGATCCAGCTCCGCCTTACCTCGAGCACGACTGTCCTGAGCGCTATGCTGCGTCTCCAAACGCTTACGAACGTCACGTACGAAGACGCAATGCCAGCTCTCGGCGTTGATAACACCGGGCAGACCCCGTGAGTCACATATACCCAGGTCGCAGATCCCATGGTTGTCATCCCGATGTATATGTAGCATCTGACAACTATGGCAGGCAAATCAGGGGCTTGCGCGTGGACATCATGTCCCTTGATCTCATGAGCACAAATGCTCGTCTATTTACCGCGTCACTACCAAGGGCAAAGACGATACAGTTGAGCGATCCTACGACCTCTAGCGAAGATTTGATTAGACTCTCAAACAAGAAGTCCATAAATATTGATTTACTTTTCTCATAGAAGTCCATTTAACTCAGCAAGTGTAAATGTCTATGTGGATGAACCTAATCATGCCAGCTCTAAATTTACAAATTACCTCACTCCACTCCACCACCCTACTCTAATCCACCCACTCTACACATCAAAAGCCCAACTTCCGACTTCACTCCATACCTCACTTCCCAATACCACAGAACAAGATTCGTCCTGGCATGAGGTATGTAGGTATGTGTAGTTGGTTTGGTTGCGTGCTCAAATAACCATCACTCGTCGGGATCCGGCAAAGACAACTAAAGAGATGCTCATAATGCCAGTCTTCTTCCCAGTAATATTCACGGATAATACTGCACTTTATAATGCCGTTGCAAAAAACCAAATCTTGTGCACTGACTCGGATTATATCTAGCTAGGACACTAATCCCATTCCCTTGAGAATCGTATGCTTCAAAGCAGCATTAGATTTTCAAGACAATTGGAAGATGGCAAGACTGCAGTGGGTGTAAAAGGAAGATAGGGGCATTGAGTTCGAGAACAGGATATGGAGTTGTTGGGTTCGGAGAAATTGGAGTAGGAATGACGTTGTGTGGGTTAATGGGCGAAGTGTTGGGAGTACGTTGGGTAGTAAGAGTAAAGGGGAGGAGGATGAGTTGGTCAAGAAGAGTACTGATGGAATTGAATCAAGAAGGAATCGATGATTCGGAACCTCAGACTTCAACGACATTGATTGTGATGCTTGCTACGGAGCTGAGCGAGGTTATTCACAACAGCTTATTGTATATTAATCCTTTCAACATTCTTTACCAAAGCAAACAACACCAAGCATAAACAGCATAAACACGAGTCACAACTCGAGATAGTACTTCCATACCCGAACCCCAAGAATCCGTACGGCGTACCCGAAATCGTCCGTACGAGTATATGCGTCGGTAAGCCTCGTCACGGATCAGGATGCCAGTGCCTTCTTGAAAGCAGAAGGTGGAGGAATTAAAGCAAGTGAGGAAAAGAGTGGCGGAAAGATATAAAGAGGAAGGTGGAGGATTAGATAAGGTCAGGGTCGAAGCGTGGAGGATGGCGGTTTGAGACGAGATGAGGTGAAATTGGGCTAAAGAGGGGTAGTGGGGGTTGGAAATGAGGAAGTGCACTTGGTACTGTAGCTGGCTTGTTTCGAAAGAACACACACAAATATCATTGGCACAGTAAATTGGTAGAGGGTGAAGTTAAGAGGTGCAAAACGACTTGATAATCGTTTGAAACAGATGGGCACGTAGACAATTTGAGTGACATGCCATGCTACGGTATGCCTGGATTTTGACTAGCGGAAAAGGGGTCCTGGTGGTCTAGATGCAGAAGATGGGGATGTAGGATCTTGAATAAGGGGTATCAATGACACGTGATACGGCATTTGCTTATCAGAATGAATGAATGGTGCAGTGAGACAGTTGTTCAGGTCAGTCCTGCCTCTTTATTGCAGCATGGCTACCTTATTATTGCTTTTACTACGTACCTACCTAGGTAGCTATTTGAAATCCAAGAATAGGCTTCGTATTCACAGATTATGGTTTACCGGGCGGGCGTGCCGGCTTGTGCACTGCAGTACAAGGGGTGCCGAGACTTCGGGAGGTCTTCCGTGCCAATATTCAGGGACTTGACGAGGCTGTGTAGAAGATTTAAAATGAGATGCTGGGGAAGGCCTTAATGGGAAGCTTCTCAATAATACTCCACCTGCAACGTGTATCCGTGAAGAGTTTGTTTTTCACTTGATTAAGGTACTTCTAGATTCCAGACGTACAGTAGAAGCACTGATCTTGGTCTTCCTGGCAGTCCGTACAGTCAGTCAGGTTGTCGTCAGCGGTTCGGTAGCTGCGGAGCTGCAAAAATACCCGAGGCTTGGAACTATTGACACTCCGCATGTCACTGCAAGGAAGACCCATCTTCCGAGTTCTGTTTATAACACTACACTCACGCGTCGCGACACGCGATTCCTTGGGCAGAGGGAATATGGTTGCTTCTTTAGCTGATTAGATCGATCTTCACTCATTTCATGACAATCCGAAAATCCCGTGAGAGCGCTGGAGTAGTCTGGAGTCTGGGCTTCGGAGTCTGGGCTCTCGGCATACCCACTCCCCTTTGTAGTATTCTGCTCGTAACGATTCGGACAGATATGGAAATATTATGCCCGCATAAACTTCTGTAATTATTTGAGTGTAAAAAGTGCTGACACGACGGCCAGGCCCGCAACAACGGGCACTTATTGGTCCAGTCACGTTAGACTGCCGACAAAGGTACCGGTGGTATACTGGTTTTAAGCACTCTGGATGTTGCTCGGAGTACAGGTAATCTATGAGCATAGGTACCTATGATATTAATACCTACCTTGGATAAATAGAACTTCATCTTGCGTGCAACAGCGTGCCTTATCTTGCTGAGTAAGGAGTAAGCAGTTCCTGCCGTCTTGCTTAATTATGCATACTCCGTACCTTACTCCGTATATTTATCTATCAAAGGGGAATAGACTAAAGTTTACTTACTCCGTACGGTGCTCTTGTTGAGCAGGATCGCCTTTGTGCCTTCAGACAAAAGCCGCTGCAGATAGAACACATCCTGATTGGCCCCCGAGGGTGCCACGAGATGTACACTTAGACCCGTTCCTGACTAGCAGCCGGGCTGACGTTGCCCGCAATTGGCCCAGTTTTCACCCGCTGCTACTGTAATTTCGCTTAATGCATCGTCTGCCCCACTGGTCAGTGGTCTCTTCCTCCCGCCCTCAAAGCAAATGCTCGCATTGCTCTCGCCCTCGCAGTTCGTTCTTTCACTCTCTCTCCTGACTCCACCGTACACGAACCCCATCCCATCCCTTCCCATCGCTGTCACGCCCACGCCCACGCCCACGCCCACACCCACACCACACACCACACCGTCGTTGTCGATGTCTTCCATTCACCTGCAATAATCTGCGTCTTTGTTCCAGGCACATTCGTTACGGCCTCGTCTTGTTTCTTGATCAATCCCGACCTTCATTCCTCGCGCGTGTTTCAACCTCTGAACCACCCACTCGGACAGCACATCTCGTCCTGCAAACGGACAACTCGAAACCGAAACGACCCATCCATCCATACATCCATTCACAACCGTGGTAACGAATCTGTCATCAACATTGACACCTCCTGCGGCTGCTGCTACTGTATTCACTCGGCCCTGGAAGAGCGAATCACTCAACCTGCGGACCGCCTTTACCGCGAGTGTTGTGTGAATCTTCGACCCGACCACGCGATCGAGTCGACCAAAATTCATCAACCCCGACTGACCTCTTTCACGACCTCTAGGCCGCGGCCACCCCTACATCGACATCTCCCCCCACCACATCGTACATGATGAAGTCAACATCTTCTCTCGTTGCCTTCGGCGGCCTGCTGTTGAGTGCCTCGCATGTCGCTGCTTACGGTGCCTCAGCTCCTGGGCCCGTTGTGTACAAAGGATGTTACAATTCCAGTACCGGCCTGACAATGAACAGCACGTACACATTCAATACTCAGGGCTACTGTCAAACACAATGTGCGCCCCTGAACCAGGCTGTCTTGGCCACCAAAAGCTCGACCGACTGCTGGTGTGGTAATGAGCTACCACCCACCGCCGATTTAGTTGACGATTCGCACTGTGATGCTCCTTGTGCCGGTTATGGATCACAGATGTGTACGTGGAGTCAAGTCCATTTGTATGAAACCCAACTGACATGAAAACAGGTGGTTCTAGCCAGGATTTCTGGAGTGTCTGGCTCAGTGGAGTTGCTTCGAGCGCCTCCACAGCTACTGCGGATACCTCATCCGCTGGCCCATCCTCCACCTCCGCACCCGGGAGCACATCTACTTCACCAGCTATTGTCACCCAACCCGGATCAACAGTTATAGTCACAGCAGCCCCCGGTGTATCGGATGCTGCTAGTGCTTCTGCGTCAGCACATGCTAAAGCAAAAACCAACAAAACCGCCGTCGCTGTTGGGGTAGTCGTGGGCATTGTAGTCATTGGTGCAATTGCCGGAGGGATATACCTGTTTATGCGGAACAAGAAGAGACGCGAGGTCGAGGATGAGTATAGAAGAAATGCTGCGACTAGCACCTTCATTGCTGGTGGCAAGCCTCCCAACAGCAGCGGTGGTGGTTCATCATTCAACGATACTCGCCTTGACCAGGCTACCATGGCTCAGCGAAGAATGAGTGATGGTAGCATCGCCGATAACCAAGATTATTCAAGAAGGATCCTCAAGGTATGAAATACCACTGATAATGCCCGTTTAGCATTTGCTTATATGTATATCTTTAGGTCACCAACGCTTGAGTCATCCACCATGTCACGACGAACGAGTTCCTACGTGCTTTAGCCTCTCCTCTGTCATCTCGGCGTTTATGGTCCCCTTGGTACAAATGGTCTGGTCTGGTCTCCCTACTGTGCTTAAGACCGCGGTGTTATATGTGTATAGGTGTGGCGTAGCAGGGCGAATGAACTCATACTCTTATCTAAAGGGTCATGTTTCCTATTTTCCATCAATCTACGATACGCGGACGTTCAATAAGCAACGTCTTTCACACCGTCCTGTCCTTTCAGAGATTTATTGCAACTTCTGCTCTCGAGCGACTCTTCCCTTTCAACACGCGATCCTTCAAAATCCTTTTATCGATAAAAAACCCTTATAACTCTTGAACCCTCCTTGGACCTATCATCGATGTCTAATGGAACGCGAAATACCCTACCCCGCGCCTCCTTCCTCGATCTGAATATTGTATACTACGTCATCTGTTGGAAACGGATGGCTATGGAGAAAGACGGTGGAGGACGATTATGTCTGGAATAGTATAGATCCGATATAATGAAATAGAAAACAAGTGCATTGAAACTGGAAGGGCTGTGCTTTTTTGTTTGAGTCGCTTATCTATCTCTCCTGTTTTGAAGAGATTATACTCCAAGTGGAGAGTCCCATGACCTGTATGTGGATTGCCATGATTCGAAACGTCAATAGGCTATTTGAAGTTTCGTCTTGTTCCAGGAGATGGGTATTCCACTTCGTTACGCGTTCGTTCCCGGGCCCAATCAAGAGTTTTCAGTATTCCGGAGAAAGCCCACCTCAAAACTCTGCTTATGCCTCTCATTTTCACATGAGCGATTCCAGGCTCCATCACTCTATTCACGTACTTTACTGTGTATACAACACCCGTACTTTGTTTTCAAGCTTAAAACACATCTCTGAATTCATCATCTAAGTTGAGATACTGTGGCGATGTATGTCGCTGATCTATGACACGTGTATGGGTGACTAAGGTTGATTAACGTTGGGTTGGGTGTACTGGAGTATAATGGGGTATGGAGTTAAATGTCACTCTGCGATGTTTGGGCGGTTTATTGAGGTGGAGGGTCTGGTGTGAAAAGAAAGGGGTTATTGGAAGAAGGGGGTGAGCGGGTATGTCGAATTTCGTTGTGTAAAGGCAAGTCCGCATGTTGTCAGAGTTACTGGGTCGTTCTCATTTTACTCTTATAGACAGGCAGGCAGGCAGGATGGGTATTATCTCTTGGCTCCAACCCTCTTGTCGTTCGTTTGCTTGTATGAAGCCTCGCGCCTAAGTGATCATGTGGATTGTACCTAGGGATGCGAAGTATTGCTTTCGAGTCGTAGGTCATAAGTACAGGCGTCTGGGTTTGAGTTCACGAATGCTGTTGTATGCTCGAAGTGGCAATTGGAAACTGGTGGGAGGTAGGATCTGGGCGTTTCATTGTCTGTTTATGTTTTCCGCTTCTACTGTAATTCTGTTTTTGTTGAATGATGGTTGCTACATCAATCCAGAAAGTGAGAGAAAAGGCAAGTGCGAGTATGTTGCACTTATGTACTCTTGTATTGAAATTCAAGGCAAGTGTGTTGAGCGGCGGGCTTTTCTGGATGAGGAAGGGGCTAGTGGATTCTGGAAACAGAAATGGTTAAGTTTGGCAAGAACTACTGATGTGACTTACCTCCTTTACGTATATAAACGTATATTTTATGTTTTGCTTCCATCTGTCCTCCACCTACAACAACCTGCAACACGATTATCCACCGAGTCACCTTGCACTATGCCACGACGGTCGTACATCCTCCTCAAGACGTGCCTACTTCTTCAACAGCGTATCTCCCCCGATATGGAGAATTTTGCAGGTTGTAGCGCCTTGAACAAGCCGAAGGCGACGTTATATGCCGTACAAAACATGCATTAGACAGCAGTTCTTGGTGGGACTTGCTGAATCCCACCTCACTTCTTGGTTGATTTATCTACCTTGACATAGCCCCCAAGACACCCCGAGGACTATCCACTCTGGTACATGATGGCATCCACAGATTACCCCACCCTCGACCAAATAGCATCATGGAAACATGCACGATAACATAAGCAGGCCACAGCCTCACACTTTAACAACATCTCAACCTCGAGACTCGCCACTTACGATGCTTCCGCACGAAAAATGGACATCGTTTCCTCTGCCGCAGCAGTAGTCGGACTCGTCTTCAATTTTGCTACCGCGATCAAAACTTGCAATGACCTCCGAAGCAAATACAAAGCTGCCGCCCGCACGATCGAGAGCATCAAGCACGAACTGGAGACCACCCAAGGAGCGCTGCAAGGAACTGCAAATCTAATGATGCACGATGCGGATGCGCTAGCTTCACGATGGGATTTGAACAAGACCCTACCCACCACGTTCGCGAGAGCCATAAAGGGTTTCAAGAAGACAGTAAATGACCTTCTCGATGACATGGAACCTTTGAAGCGGAAGGACTCCAGGTTAGGCAAGATGGATAAAGTCAAATTGCTTTGGAATGAAGATGCAATGGAGGAGCACCTTAGGCAGTTGCGAGCACAATCCAGTGCTCTGAATTTGCTGTTGACTGTACTGCAAACGTAATTCCCCTTTCCTCACATTTGCGTCGTCTCAAATCGCTATCTGACACAACCAGAGGGACAATTTCAGAAGTCAGAAGTAATATCGCAAAGGTGGAAGCCGCGCTTGTACAATTATCAGTCTCAGCCAACGACAGTGACGAACTTACCAGTGCCAGACCACCAGAGTATGAGAACCACATCTTGGATGACCAGTCAGACCTGCTGGACTTGGAGTGGCCTGGCAATGAGCAGAATGCAATTCCAGGGCAGCGGCAGTCGATTCACACAGACGCTCTCCGAACAGCATTTGCATCTAAAATCACCACTGCGGAAACAGAGGGCAACTACCATGAGAGCTTGCAATCCACTCCACTTTCTTCAATCAAGCGACCGATAAAAGCCAACTTGCCTATAGTTGCGATTTTAGAAGATGCATCGGCTCCCTTCGAATCAGTTCCTGACCGAGCCATCAAAAATAATGCTGCCGGGATTGATACATCATCTTATCCACCCATATTTGGAGCGTCGCCACAAGGCGACTGTGCTGCTCATCGCGCTCTTTACGACAAGCCGATCCCAAGTAACACAAACTTTGATCTGGGAGGAAATAGCAGCGTCGAGAACACAAGTTCGCCGGAAAGTCCATTCTACAATCCTGGTCCATTCTTCAATCCCGACGTTTCCCTTGATAGTATTAAAGATTCTGAACTTTCGGCTTTATCAGGGGGTAGCGATGGCTTGGCAGTGGGCGCCGACCAGATGGAGCATGTCCCAAGCGAGCCGTCGCCAGATCTAATCCAAGCGGTGATGAAAGCGAATGTCGAGGAAGTTCGTAGGCTCCTGGACTTGGGCCACGATATTGAGTCTCGCCATCCAACTAGTTGCCGGACTGCACTAGTGTTCGTCGCAGCTCTTGGCAACATAGAGCTTCTGCAGATGTTACTTGCCCGGAATGCCTGCGTGGATGCGAAGATTGGGAAATCGAACCGCTTTGCACTACGCTGTATCCGAAGGCCACTTCAGATGTGTGCAATCGCTCTTGTCGGCTGGAGCTTCTACGATCGTCTACGATGTTTATTATGAAAACCCCTTGGACAGAGCCATCCGATATGCTTCTCTTAACGACGATGGACTCAAAATGCTATTGTTACAACACCCCAACCCTGCGCGGAAGCAAGGCTCTCGTGGATATACCATTACCCATTTAGCAGCCAAAAAGAAATCTTCCAGATTGGCGAAACTTATTTGTAAGACATTGCAAACAGTCGAACATGGTCCAAATTGCCCCTTGGAGGTCATTGATAGCCACCCGTTATCACAATCCTGTGACTGTCCACTAGTTCTTCCTGGGCTGGCTATCTAGGATAATGAGGGTCGAACGGCACTCCAGATAGCTATCAGTTGTCGAACGCCGAGAACTGTAAAATTATTGCTCAAGTATTCTCCTGTCGCTGCGAATGCACCTCAGCTGGAAAAATACTCTCGGCGTAACATGGATCTACAAGCTAAGGTCAAATGGGAACGCCCGCTTCATTATGCCATCAGGGAGAAATCAATGAGCGAAGAAGAGCGGAAAGCCTTAATCGATGTCCTCCTTGCAGCTGATCCAGACCTCAGTCTTCTCAACAGTATCGGCGAGACGCCATTAGAAGTGGCGATCTACCACAATAATCAGTCCGCTGCTCGAGGTCTGCTTAATCGTGGGGCAAGCTTCATTGGTAGATGTAGCAAATCAAAGAAGTCCTTCTTAGCCAAGGCCATCGAGCAATTCCCCCCAATAATTCTGCTTGGACTACTATCGTCAGCTTCATCGTCGAACCCAGTCAAGCGCGAAGAGCTTGACGTCGCATTTATTCGCGAAGCGCAGAAAACATGCAAATGGGATTATATCTCAGAATTCCTAAAGTCTCGACGAGCGTCCAAAACAGGGCTGCGAACAATTTTGAATGAAGAGCAAACTCTCAAATTCGCCATTAAAATAGCAAATGAAGATGCAGTCAAATCCCTTCTTGACGCTGGCGCTGAACTTGATACCAAATTCACAACTTTTGAGGTCGAACAGTGTCAGGCTGTTCATGTTGCAGCTGAAGGATGCAGTATCCCCATCCTCAAGATCCTGTTGCAGCAGGGTGCTTCAATCATGGCTGAAGATTCGGCTGGTAATTTACCCTTTCACCATGCTATTGAGTATTCTGATTGCAATATGATAGAGGCCTGCTTCGATGCCATTATACATGAATTGGACAGAACAAGTGAAGAATTTGACGATAGGCTTTGGGAGGTGATGTATATCGCAATCGGCCTGGCATGTCGCCAGGGATTTGTGGAGAAGGTGAAGCTCATTTTAGACCTTGCAAAAAAAGAGACAGTTCTAGAAACATTTTCACGTGGAGTGTTACATCTAGCTGTCGCACGGGGCCGTATACACGTTGTGGAGTATCTCCTCGAACAAGGGTATGACCCGCAGGACACATGCAAGATGGATGGGACTTTTCAGTCTGTCCTGGAAATGTCTTTTCACCCAATAGCTCCTGCCAGAGGCCAATTGCTGAATCATATGGAGGATTATGAAGAATGTAAAACGATTATTCAAAAAGCAATCGACCGGAAGGAAACGAAACCACCAGTTCGAGCTTCGAGAAAGAAAGAGAAAGTCTCACGTGCTCGGAAGTCTGGATAGGCGGCCACTTCCTCCTCGACTGCCAGTTTCTCCCTCGACATTGACAACAGATAAGAACGAAACAAACACTCAATCTTTTAGGAGACGATGGTCGACAGCGGTTTGAATGGCTAGAAACCCCAATCTAAATCATCGGTGTCTGTTCATTCACACTGGCGGGTCCATTCTTACTCAGTTGCAGACATTGGTTTCTTCTCCACCAGCCATGGAATGTCAGTCTGTCTCAAAGTTAGCTTGTGATAGACTATATATATCGAGAGGTACTCAGAACAGAGGAATCGAATTAAACAGCCGACATACCAAGATGATACCCCGCCAAAGCCCTTGTCGATGAATTTATGGGCAGAATTTTCTGTTACTCGCAAGATACAAGCTAGGAAGTGATTTTAGAACGATTATTAGAGAACATATAGGTTTTGCCAAAGAGATGACCATATGAGATGAACTGCTGCGATGTGAAGGAAGAAATATATGCCTATCTAGAAGACAAAGAACCGTTGAACTCAGAATGACCCCGTATGATTATCGGTGTAATTGGAACACTGCCATGAAATAATTATATTATCCAATCACTCTCAGACAGTAAATTCTATCTGGCATACATCGTTGGAAAGGGGAGCGTCTCGGACGGAAGAACAAAAGGCCGCCTAATAATAAGCGACCTCGGAGCACATCATCGCGCGACTAGAACACTGCGGGGCCGTAGACTACTAAATTTCCATACCTCTCAAGCTTGTGTAAACAAACCCTCTGCCCAATTCGCTCTGCCTATTTTCTCAAGCTCCCCCATACACGGCCAGATTCATCTCCATAGTCGAGAATTGGCAATTGGCGAAGTAAGAAATTCCATTTCTTTCGAAAAAGACAGGCACGAGCGGTGAAAGAGAAATGGCGGACATAGCAGCGGAGATCGAAGAGGGGGGGTTGAAGCGCACCCTGAAGGATCTTTTTGCAGGTGGTGCTGGAGGGATTGCTCAGGTGCTTTTGGGTGAGTTTGTGCTTTTGCTTGTTTTAGTCAATTGAGCGTTTTGCTTTTGTTTTGAGTTGTGGAATTTGGAAGATGAGAGAGAGAGAGTCACGTGGATTCAAGGATGGGAGGGCAAGCAAGTGCTTTCTTTTCATGCAAAGGGAGTTGTTATTGCGTGTTGGAAATGAGTAGGGGAGGAATTATCAAGTGATAGCAAACTCAACATCTATTCTCAAATCTCACTCCGATTCAAAATCTCACCACCACCAACCCAAAACTAACATCCACCCAGGCCAACCCTTCGACATAGTAAAAGTGCGCCTACAAACCACAACCCAATACCCCAGCGCGCTCGCCGCCGCCCGCACAATCTACGCACAGGAAGGCGCACTCGCCTTCTACAAAGGCACCCTCACACCGCTTATCGGCATCGGCGCCTGCGTCTCCGTGCAATTCGGTGCTTTCCACGAAGCACGCCGCCGCTTCGAAGCGCGCAACGCGTCGCTCAACCCCCTAGACGCAGGCCTCTCGTACGGACAATACTACGCCGCGGGCGCGTTTGCCGGAGTTGCGAATTCCGTCATCTCAGGCCCGATTGAACATGTGAGGATTAGGCTGCAGACGCAACCACATGGCGCGGGACGGCTGTACAGCGGGCCGCTGGACTGTGTGCGGAAACTGAGCGCGCATGAGGGCGTGCTGCGGGGTCTGTATCGCGGGGAAGCGGTGACGGTGTTGCGGGAAGCGCAGGCGTACGGTATGTGGTTCATGTCGTTTGAGTATATGATGAATGCGGACGCGGCGCGGAATAAGATTGAGCGCAAGGAGATCCCGAGCTGGAAGATTGCGTTTTATGGGGGGCTTGCGGGCGAGGCGTTGTGGTTGGGGAGTTATCCGTTTGATGTGGTCAAGAGCAAGATGCAGAGTGATGGGTTTGGGGAGGGCATGAAGTACAAGGGCATGAGGGATTGCTTTCGGCAGACTTATAGGGCCGAGGGTCTCAGGGGTTTCTGGAAGGGGATTGCGCCGACGCTTTTGAGGGCTATGCCGGTTAGTGCGGGGACGTTTGCGGTGGTTGAGATGACGATGAGGGCTATTAGTTCGTAGTAGAGGGTGAGGGGATTGCTGATTGTGGAAACCTTCAACATATAGATGGGACTTCGCAAGAACGGCCGAAGGAGATAATTGGACGATGGATCGTTCAAGGAGAGACAAAAAAGGAGTCCACATTTGCGGGGAAATCAATAAAGTTCCATCAATTGAATAACTTCTCAAGGGTATCGGTTACAGATATATGCCTGCAAAATTATGTACTTCAAACCAAGCTGTCCATCCACTTTCAACCTCGCTCTTCCCTAAGTCATGATTCATTAACTAATCGCCGATGGATATAAAAGCGACGCTCATAATTATAGATTTCCATAGTCCCACAGGCCTGGAACACTAAAAATCCGGTTCTTCTGTCCAGGATGCGACCGCCTCAATTCGATTCTGCATGATCTTCCTCGCCTCCAAACTGGTCAGCCTCGTAAGACCCAACTGCTCAAAAACCTCGTCGGACTGAGTTGCCGAATATAGCTTTTCATACACTTCCTTCAGAGACATACTTCCCTCAGCTGCTTCAAGCGGAACATTCAGCAATGTAACACCATCCTTCAATTTTGGCATACTCAAAGCCGATCCGGCCCCTCTGGAAGTAGAATCGACTATGCTTTGAATTGCGTCAATGTCTCCCATCAACCTTGCAGCACCGAGGGTTGTGAAGGTTTGCTTTAGAAGAACTTCTTGGAAAAGGAGATCTTGCAATGTGTCGAAGCATTCGCGCCAGATGCGGCGATATGCGGCATACGATATTGTATCTCTGAGAAATATTGAATTTTCTTTCAGGGTCTGAAGCAAAGTCAGTATGGGGATGCTGATTGTTGCTGGTTAACTCACCTGGAGTGGTTGATCCAACTCGGCTGTTATAGCTATTGAAGCTGTGCATGTGATCAGTAGACGTCTAGAAGGCTTTATTATGATCACTTACGGGATATTGGTACCTCGCCGATAGTAGTCCATTCTGGTTTGGTAAGATACGCCTTGAACGAATTTGGTAGGGAGTATTTGATCGCTTGAGTGATGAGACTCTCGGTCCGATTTGCGAGGCGCTGATAGGCTGCTATAGTGACATCGAAAACAGAACCTTCTTCCCTTGAGCCAACAGCATCAGAGGTACAGCCTTTGACCTCATTATAGCTCATTGAGCCAACGAGCGCGTCGGTTGTGCTAGTGACCTTGGCTCTCTCCTGCAGCACCTCCCATAGGTCTACGAAGAACTGAAGACACAGTCAATAATCATTTCAGATCACTCGGGAAAGTAAACTTTACCTCGTCATTAATCGACTCTTTCAGCTTTGAGATGATATGATCCGCGCTGCCATAAACTTTGCATAGACTTTCTAGTCCACCAATGCCTTCAAGCCTCGCACGTTCCTCTTTCGTAACACCATGCAGAGTACGACCAACAGTGGTAGTTACAGACATGTAGCGTTCTAATGAATCAGCTAGTCGTCCCAGGTATTGATCGAGGATCTCCGCTTGTATGTTTATTAAGAATCGTATTTTGTGAGAGAACCTGCGCAGCTTGTTATACTGCTCGGTGACGGATTGGATAAGGTCTGCAACTTTTGTTGCACCATGCGTAGTTTTAGTCTTTCCAGAGATGGCACTGTCGTAATCGATTTGGCCACTGTCCTCTGACTGGATAATCTCTCGGTATCTCTCGAGAGCAAAATCCTTCTCGATTTGCGACCACCGATCGAACCATGTATCTAGAACATCCCAAAGCAGTCCTTTCCATCCACAGTCAATGTTTCCTCCATCATAATCGAATCTGGACCTGACAGAATCGTCAAAAAGCATTAGTTGATGTATGAACTTGCTCAAATTATGAGGCTCATTGGATATTTCAAGAAGAAGCGAGTCGACTTTCTCCTTCACCACTGGTAGCATTGCAGTGATAAACGCAGCTATAGAGTTTACGTGTAAACTGTTACCTGCTAATTTACTGCCCCTGAAATGAGCAGCGAGTACAGGAGTTACATTTTCGCGCAGGAATGGCTCCCATGTTTCAATAGTTCCGAGGAACCATTCAAAGAAATAAGTCCCAAGCTAGATACTGTCAGCAGAAGTCTTGAAATACTCGGTTGGGCCACTACATGTTTTGTCTGAGCTGTATCTCTAGCACCGAAAAAATGATACCGAAATTGAAGAACAAAGTTCCTACAAAGGACCTCCATAGGAAGAAGTACAATAGGCTCCCTGGCAGCCAAGATCTCGGGCGATTGTAAATCCAAGAGTCTCTCGAAGCAATCGCTCCACTCTCTGGTAAGCTCAGGGGCCTCCTCAGGCCAATTCGAAATTCTGAGTATAGCTTCGAATTCGTCTGTCATTATCCTCTTCATGTCTACCCATAATCGCTTTGTGGTATTTTGTACGTGCGTGACCAAGTGTGGTGCTGCTTCTTCTGCCGGGCCTTGTAGCTCGACCAAGTTCACAACGAGCTCTTTCAGATGAATGTACGGCCTCAAAGCTTCCTTGGGGTGAGCAGGAAGATGTGATCGGGCCTCATTTGCCAAATCTTCGACTTCTTGTAGCATTTCCACGTAAGAGTTAGCCAGCTCAACCTTTCGGAGTTTCTCCAGAGGACCCCGCAAACGGTTTGTAGCTTCTTCGGGTGTATGCGCATTGGTCACTATCATAAGTCGTTTTTGGACACTGGCTTGCTGACGCTGGAACTCTTGAGTCTGCTCGAGCATTGAGGAGTTATAGTGTGCGGAGCTCTGCCTGGCTTCCTGGAGCTTGGATTTGGCATCTCGAAGCTATCGGGATAATTAGAACTTGATAGGCAGAGACTTGAAACATAAGAAACCACCAACCTGCTTTTCCAACTGCTGCTTCTGCAGGTCAATATTTTCTATAAGGACTTTGAGATTGCCAAAGTCGGTACTCGTTTGGATCTTGTCGTTGAGATAGTCTTCTAATCTGACATCTTGTTCCAGTTTCGGGCCGCTTCGTCTAGGATCAAGCAGCACCGCCAGAGGGCTTTTATCCCTGGTCGCAGACGAGGAAGGCATGGTGTTGTGCGAATGCTTGCACGGTGAGTAGTGTGGTGTTGAAAGTACTGACTGCACAGCTGTTTTCTTGCTTTGGACGGGATCAGCAGCCATATTTTGGCGAGCGCGTCCAAACGCGACTTCCCCGGATTTCTATGACGGCATCAGAAGCTTAACAAAAGAAACACCCAAACCGCCACAGTGTGAACGTTTGTTAGTAGAATGTCACAAATAGTGCATTTACGACGAAATACATTTGCTAATATGAGAGCTAGATAATAGTTGTGCCTGGTATCTAGCTGCTTCTCGCCTACAACCTTCAGCATGGCGAGTCCTGCAAAGAAACGAAAGCTCAACAGCGACTCTAAACCCTCTTCTCCCGCTCCTCGAAACCTCGATTACTTCTTTGGCAAGCAAAGGCAGACTGTCCCCTCACGTCTTGCGAATGATGTAGAGCAGGAAGTCGGTGGACCCGTTGATTCTTCCGCCTTGACGGACGAGGAGTTAGCGAGGAAGTTACAAGCAGAATGGGCCCAAGAAGCTGCTGGCGGAAGCCCAGCAGATCACAAATCTAAGAATCCAGGTGCTGGAGAAGGATCTAACTCTACGAGTGTACCAGCCGAGGTAGAAAAGGACACGGTGGAGGCGACTGTTTTGGATAGGAACATCGGTGAAATCAACGATTCTGACGTAGGCTCTGCAGATGTCAAGCCTGTAATAGATGCCAAGAGCAAGAATACCCTCTCACTGCAGGCTACAGGCTCGGCGGAAGATACCATTACATCAAATATACCATTTGATGAAGGTCCATTGACATTCGAGCCTGCGAAATACATAAAAGATCTACAAGGACATTGGGAAGCTGAGGGAGGCAATGCTTCCTACGCTCTTCTCACAAGATGCTTTGTGTTGGTCAATAGTACGCAGAGCAGGATCAGGATTGTAGATACCCTGGTTAACTTGCTGAGGGTCATTATCGAGGGGGATCCAAGTAGTCTCTTACCAACAGTACGTTCCAATATATTATTCATTATACTGCATGTCTCTTAACGTCTAGATCTGTGCCCCATCCTGATGTTACCTAGTAAAGCCTTTTATTGAGAATGAATCTTGCTTGTAATATAGTCTGACCCGAGGGATACAATAGGTCTGGCTGGCTACCAACGCAATCTCTCCGCCTTACATATCTTTAGAGCTTGGACTTGGAGGATCTGCAATATCTAAAGCCCTCAAGAATGTTTGCGGTCTGGATAGCAAATCCCTCAAAGCACTGTACGATAAAGTGGGGGATGCCGGCGATGTTGCATTTGAAGCAAAGAAGAAGCAGAGCTTCACGCTACGAAAGCCAAAGCCTCTTACAATCCAGGGGGTCTATCAGTCGTTGGTGAAGATTGCAAGTACTCAAGGCACGGGAAGTGGTGAGATCAAGCAACGGATCGTGGATCGTTTGCTGCAAGATGCGAGAGGGGCTGAAGAAAGTCGATATGTTGTCCGGACTCTTTGCCAGCATGTGAGTGATAATCATCTTGGACATGGAACGTGAAATCTAACGAAAGTCAGCTACGCATTGGTGCCGTAAAAACCACGATGTTGATAGCACTGTCCCGAGCATTCCTTTTGTCGAAACCTCCTGGCACCGAATTTGCTCTTAAGTCACGAACAGAACTTGCAGGTCTCAAGAAAGAGGCCCTTGCCGATGTCTGGTCGAAAGCAGAAGAAGTTGTAAAAGCTTGCTTTGCCAAAAGACCAAACTACAACGATTTGATACCAGTGCTTCTCGAAATCGGCGTCTGCGATGAGCTTCTAGTCAGGTGTGGGCTGGCTTTGCATATTCCTCTCAGACCCATGCTAGGAAGCATTACCAGAGATTTATCTGAAATGCTCACGAAGCTCCAGGGCCGTGACTTCAGCTGCGAATACAAGTACGATGGCCAGCGTGCTCAAGTGCATTGTGACTCTGAAGGAAAAGTCTCGATATTCTCTCGGCACCTGGAGCTCATGACCGATAAATACCCTGATTTGGTGGCCATGATACCCAAGATTCGAGGAGATGGAGTCTCGAGTTTCATCATGGAGGGCGAAGTTGTGGCTGTAGATCAAGAGTCTGGAGACCTGAAGACTTTCCAAACGCTTGCCAACCGCGCAAGGAAAGACGTAGCAATCGGCAGCGTTAAGGTGAACGTGTGCATGTTTGCTTTCGACCTCATGTACCTAAACGGAGAGCCTTTGCTTGACCGCCCATTTCGAGAGCGACGCGAATTACTCCGAAGCTTGTTCACGGAAGTCCCGAACCAGTTTACATGGGTAAAAAGCATCGATGCAACATCCCAAGACTCCGAAACAGTCCTTGACTTCTTCAAGAACGCAACAGACGTCAAATGCGAAGGCATCATGGTCAAAATCCTCGACAATCTCCTGAATACCAAATTAACAGACGAATTCGACGAGAGCCCCGAGATCAATGTTCCAGCACCCGAGCCACCAGCAAAACCAAACAAAGGCAAGGGAAGAGCTAAAGCCAAAGCCTCCGAAAAAGAACCCGAAAAGAAAACCCGTCGCAAAGCCCTCCTCTCTACCTACGAACCGGACAAACGTCTCGATTCCTGGCTCAAAGTAAAGAAAGACTACAGCACCACCTTCGACACCCTCGATCTAATCCCCATCGCTGCCTGGCATGGCTCAGGCCGGAAATCAAAATGGTGGTCGCCGATCTTACTCGCTGTGCGCAATGAAGAGACTGGGTCCCTAGAGGCGGTCTGTAAATGCATTTCTGGGTTCACCGATACGTTCTATAAGGCGAATAGGGAATTTTATGACGAGGGAAGCGAACATGTACTAGGGGGAAAGCCAAGTTATGTTGATTATGAGGGGGGGCATCCGGATGTGTGGTTTGAACCGCAGGAGGTTTGGGAGGTGTGTCGCTCCTTTGTGGTTCATCAAGAACTTGAAGCTAATGTGATGGCAGATGGCATTCGCGGATATAACGCTGAGTCCGGTCTACACGGCGGCGATAGGACTCGTGAGTGATGAGAGGGGATTGAGTCTGAGATTCCCGAGGTTTTTGAAGAAAAGGGATGATAAGAGTATTGATGAGGCGAGCACGAGTGAGTTTCTTGCGGGATTGTGGAGGAAGCAGGAGGAGAAGGCTCCGGGTGCTGTGAAGGAGGTGAAGGATGAAGTGGTGGATGATGAGGATGTGCTTTGATCCGGGGTTATTTGCTAGTTTATCGGCCGTGGTAATGAAACATCATGACATGTAAATAAGACTCTGCAGTACTACATCATCTCAACCTTTTTTAAGTCAGGAGTAGACACCACTTGGCCTTTGTGTCATACCAAAGACGAAGGGAAGCAACTAGAGCATAGTACTTGGAAGTTCGATTGATCAATCGTCGAGCGGGAGCGAGCATAGGAAGGGAACTGGCTATTACCGCGAAATTTCAAGATAACAAACAAGCAAACCTGCACTCGAACAAGAAATTGTGCAACACAAACGAAAGAGATCGACTGAAAGAAGTAAATACTACTTAATCATAGAAGAAGATTCACAACAGAACCTCCCTATGGTATCAATATATGGTCCCCATTCCCCACCACATAACGCCAATTCGAAACCCCCATACCGCTTTACTTTTTCTCCTCAAAATAGAACTTTCCAAGTCCAGCCTCATCCGGACTGCCAAGTGGCGGTCTGCGTCCCTCGCCCCCATCAAGCCTATCCTTCATGATGCGTTCCGCCGTCTCAACCCCCACCCCTGATCCGCTATTGGCAGACACAGGAACACCTCGTCCATCTCTAGCAGCTGTATCAACATACCCAGCCGTATCATCCGTCAACCCACTGATCATCCTCGCCTCGCGCCGCTGCTGCTCAGCTGTCATGCTTGTCGCGGCACTGGCCGGCGTCGCGGGCCCCGAGGAATTCTGCCACTGACTAGCCAGCGCACTCTTGCCTACCGCCGGACTAGCCGCCAGGTCTCTTCTATTATAAGTAGGGCCCGAGACCGTGCTGCCTGCACCTTCGCCAAACCCGACGAGAGATGTGTTGTCGCTCATACCGTCTCCGTCGCGGTCCACATCCTCGTCCATGGCAGAAGCCGAGAAACGATCTGCTTCCATGTCACGGTAATTGGTATCCATGCTCATCTCGTCGTCGTCGCCCTCTGTCTGGCCTTTGGCACTGCTGCTTGCCCAGGTTGTGGTCCTGCCTCCAATAGAACCTGTAGCAGACGCCGAGCCTACGGTCGATATCTTTGTTGTATAGACGGGATTGCCGTTCTGGTCGAAGTAGCCGGGGATTTGGCCCTGTGCTGCGTTTTGTCCTGCTACTCCTCCAGCAATGAGATTGGGGTTTGGAGCGCGTGCGGTGGATACGCGCTCTAGGCCTGCGAGGCGCGAGATGCGGTCGGCGCGCTCGGCTTCGAGGGTGTTGCTGGAAGGGTTGTGGTGGTGGCTACCTTGGCCTGGGTGCGGGAGGGAGGTGCCACGGTGGCCGTCCTTGATTGCAGTGGTTGAGAGGGCAGAGAGGGAAGTTGTAGTCGAGTTGGGGGTGCCACTTGGGATTATGGTGTTAGCCTTGGATGGGAAGGAGGGGACATTGGGGGTAGACTCACGGGGCTTCAGTTGGCGTGTCGGGGTAGGAAGTAGGTTCTGGCATATCGATCAGAGTTGGGGTTGGGGTGGTCATGTTGAGTGATTGATTGATTGATCGTTGTTTAGGTTGGACGTAAATTGTGCTGGCTGGACTACGAGTAGGATTTCTTGAACAGGT